>PNEQ01011220.1:18371-35523 GCA_003012365.1 Medauroidea extradentata | reverse complement strand
TGGGGCTTCGGCTTCCTTACCAGGCAGCAACCCACAGGTAGGTAAATAGGTAATAATAAGGTAGGTAGGTAAAGGCGGGGAGAGCAGGCTTCGGCTTCCTTACCAGGCAGCAACCCACTATAAGGATAGGTGGTCGGGGCTTCGGCTTCCTTACCAGGCAGCAACCCACAGGTAGGTATTTGGATAGTTGGGAGAGCAGACTTCGGCTTCCTTACCAGGCAGCAACCCGCTATGAGGGAGAGGTGGTCGGTTAGGTTTGCTCGGGGAGGAGACCCGAGTCCTAGACTGACTGCTTTTGCTAGGCGAAAGCTCGCCTTATATACCCTGGAGGGTGGCTGAAAGTACCGTTAGTGGGTGGTGAAAATGGCCGCCGCTGGAGAGTAGGCCGTCTGCTGGCTAGCAGGCGCGCCACTCCAACACCCACAATTTTCCCACTACTCGGCCAAAAATTACGTTAATGTATTAAAACTTTCCCGCGGGGCCGTAAAAATGTCCGTGTTGCCAAAAGAATATTAATAAAACATAAAACAAACACTTAAAATTAATAATATTACGTTTACAAACAATTATGATACATATTTACTCTTTTCAAAGTCTATAAATCGCCGCCGGGCGTTGTTTGCATAGCGTCCATTTGTTTGTTTACATTGTCATGGCGGGCGTGAATATACACATACAAAAACTGTAAATGTAAACACTTTTAACCTTTGAATATTAAGTTTTTACGGCAACACGGCTCACAATAAGGATTTAGGTGACCCCTTGGGCAAAACAAGGTAGGCCTAACCTTTAAATATTTATAAAATGCGGGGCCGAGCGTAAAATATATACTAGCACCTTTAAGGGGTGCGTCAAGCGCTACAGTGGGTTGCTTTTTGGACGACGCCCACGACACTGTACATCCAAGAACTTTGAACACAAATGCTGAGGTTGACTTTTTGTCTGCCAGGTCACCTCCCAGTCTGAATCTACGTATCCTTGCACTATTGGCTGTGTTTTTTTTACGTCGGTACATTAAAGATAGATTAAGTGTTCCTTTAATGTACCGTATAGTCCGTTATAGGGCTCCCCACAGCTCATCACTTGCATTATTTTGGTACCTGCTCAGAAAACTGAGCGTTGCACTCAAGTCCGGTCTTGATCCAACGGCTGCATACGCAAGTCTCCCTATGAGCTGACCACATCTTGTTTCTAGATTCTTGTCCTCCAATTTCTTGTCATCCTTCAATGCTTTTATGGTTAGGTCCATGGGGGTTGCAACAGGACGACAGTTTTCCATCCCGTACATAACCAGAATATTTTTCAAAAAAACTAGTTTGATTTATCTTCAGGATGCCAGCTTATTGGTGTAGAGAAGTTGTGATTCCCAAATAATTTGAAGCCTCCTCAATGTCTTTCACCTTGAAGTTTTTCTTTAGATTTTCCTTGAGCATTTCAATTTCTTTGTTATCTTCTCCCACAATCAACAGATCATCCATGTACAGAAGCACGTATACAGTTTGTTTGTTGGAGAGATCTTCACATATAGACAGTAGTCACGTCTAGACCTTTGAAATCCATTTTGTATCATTACCTGGTTAAATTTGTCATTCCAGTATCTTGGAGATTTTTTTAATCGGTAAACTGATTTGTTTAAGTGGTACACTGTCTTCCCATCACTGTCTTCCCATCATACTCAATTCCTTTCAGTTTAGACATATAAACTTCCTCTTCTATAATTCCGTACAGAAAAGCACTTTGAACATCCATTTGGTAAATAGCTTGGTCTAACTCATTGGCTACTGCTATCAAGGTTCTCATAGTTCCCAATTTTGCAGCTGGTGCATAGATTTTTCCCAGGTCAGATATGTTACTCTGTTTGAAACATTTTGCAACCAACCGAGCCTTGTACTGTTTTGGTTTTCCTTTTTCATAACTTTTGATTCCGAATGCCCACTTGCTACTAATAATAAACCGTTCTCTGGGGTTTTCACTTCAGTCCATGTTGCTTCCACAGTGCACTATCTTCACTTTTCATTGCATCTTCATATGTAAGTACAGACATTTGTTTCATACTCACTAAATTTCTGAGGTTTCTTCAATTTTTATCAATCCCTCAGTCATTATGTCCTACTACTTCGTCTTCTATTTTTGAGGCATCTTCTGATCTAATGAATTCAGGCTGTTCGTAACTGCTAGCTACTACAGCTTCTTTTCTTGGCTCAAAAACTCTGAAATATTCCTCCTCTTCTAGAAAACAGATGATTTTTGAACCTCAAAATTTTCTCTATCCTCTGGATTAATGACTTTGAATCACTGTCGCAAACAGTCTGTACCACTTTTGCAGTCTGGCTTAGATTTGGTTCAAATGTAACATTTCTTGATATCTCTATTTTTCCCTGACTGGGAATATAAACTCTGAATGCTTTTGAGTTTTCTTGGTAACCCACAAAGATTTCTTTGACACTCTTTGGGTCACACTTCCTCATTTTTGATTAGGCACATGTACATAAATTTCTGATCCAAATACCTGTTGAAATCTTATTTCTGCTTCTGAGTTGAAGCACAATTTGTAAGGACTTTTATCTTTTACAGAGCTAGTGCCTGTCCTATTGATCACATACATTGCAGTATTTATTGCTTTGGCCCATAAATATTTATTCAAGCTCTTAGCCTGTGGCATTATTCTTGCAAATTCAACTATTTTTCACATTTCACGCTCTACTTTTCCATTTTGTTCAGGACAGTAAGGAGCTGCGTTTTGGTGGCAAATGCCTAATCCTTCCAACACCTCTGTCATTTCTTTATTAGCTAATTCTGTGTCATTACCAGTCCTAAGCACTTTTACGTTATTTTGTTTGTCACTATTAGACAATTTCAAGAAAACTTTCATTTCCTCCACAGCTTCTGATTTGTGCTTTAAGAAATACACAAACCTATATTTTCTAAAATCATCAACAATCAGAAGAAAATATTTTGCACTTCCTAAAAATAAAATTTTTATTGGCCCACAAATATCAGTGTGGACAATTTTGCATGTTTAAGTTGTTTTAGATTTGCTGGATGGAAACAGTTGTCTTGGTTGTTTACCTTTTACACAAGACTCACAGAAAAAGTTGTCAGGGACTGCAACTTTTACTTGATGTTTTTCAAGAACTGCTTTGACATGTTCTAAATTTTGGTGCACTAATTTTTCATGCCAATTATGTAATGTACTTTTTGCCTCAGAACCTAACCTTAGTGCAGCTGACTCGTTCACATTCCTGAATTCCACATTGTACTGTTTCCCTTTTTGCATTCCTATTGTACAAACTTTATCATATTTCACAAACCCACATTTCGTTTCATTCCATGTGATTTCATAACCCTTTCTCAGAGCAGCACCTACTGAAAACAAATTGAACTTAATGTCTGGAACAAACAACACATCTTGTAGCTTTGAAATCTTCCAAGAGTTACCATCAAAAGCTTCTACTTTAATTGTTCCGATTCAAATAGCTACTAACTTTGATCCATTGCCAATAACAATTTTTTTTTCTCCTCTAAGCATCTGAACTCTTGTGTTCTGAAGCTCCACTATCAACGTACCAGTCAGCAGAATTTAAACTTTCCCCGAACAATGCTGCACTGAAAAATGTATCGGTGTTAACCTTGATATTACTATAGCAAATTTTCTTTCACCCTTCTTTAGCAATTCTTAATCTGCAATCTAATTAAATGGCACGACTTTTTGCAGTAAAAGCATAAAGGCTTGTTCCTATCATTATAAAACCTGTCCTTGTTTTTGAAACAATTTGCTTTTAAATGGCCGTACTTGCCATAATAGGGGCACTTGGGGGGATCAGGCTTAACAATTTTTTGTCATTAAAGCCCCTTCTACTGTGCCTTTTTTTTTTTTTTTTTTTTTTTTTTTTTTTTTTTTTTTTTTTTTTTTTTTTTTTTTTTTTTTTTTTTTTTTTTTTTTTTTTTTTTTTTTTTTTTATTTATTTATTTATTTATATATACCAATTCGCTCCTCTTCTATCAACAATCTAGACGTTAGTTCAGTTTACTTCTGATCCTTAGCTGATACTGACTCCCACACAGGTACAAAATGTTTAAATTTATCTGGTAAGGTCACAATGATTTTAGTTACCATTCTGAAATGGTTTCTCCATGCTGTTTTAAACTAAAGGCTAATTCTTGCAACTTTGATATAAACGTTGCTATACCATCACCTTCATATTTACTGTTAAAAAATTTTGTTGTAACTGGTGAAGACTTAGTTCTGATTGTTGCTTATATATAGACTACTTCATTACCCAAATTTCATGTGCAGACTCACATGTTAAAAAGTGGGTCATGGGGCCTTCTTCCAATCGTGTTACAATTACTTCTTGAGCTTTACTATCGTGACTGTTCCCTGACTGTAAACATTTTTTAAATGCACTGTCTGAAACGTCGTCTGTTTTGATCGGCTTAGGTTCGCTGCCTGACACAATTTCGTACAAATCTTTTGACTTTAGAATCACGATCAGTTGAAATTTCCAAAGCTCAAATTGTTTTCATTAATTAATTTAAGTCTAGACGAGTTTTCTGACTCCATCATGTATACTCTGATCAAAATACAGTGCAGTCAATGTGTACTAAAAGACTATCCTGCGTATTTTATTTTTACCAGATCCTGTGCAATTTATTACTACAAACACTTTATAAATTATATTCGGTTACTCGCTCAATAATCCGAGAAACGGGTCTGGGCCCTTAACCTGTAGACATAAATACATACACCATAGATATTCTGGACATTATTCATACTTTCGTTTATTTGTTAGTTTGTTTGCTACACTCTTTTGTTTTATTACAGTACTAAATCTTATTTTCACAAACACTTCGTAACCTTTACTAACAGAAAGAACTTATTTATGTTCTTGTGAGTAAATTTACACAGTTATGTGACAGCTGTTGTTTACCAGTTAATGCTACCTTTCATTTTACTGTTTCAATATTTAACCAAATACTCAAAATAATTTCTTAATAAAATTCCTGTGGATAATTATGTTCACATAACTGGACCCCATTGCACCACAAATAAGAAGTTAGTTTACAAGCTACAAGTCACAATTTGAAACCTTCATGTACTGTACTAGTACCTAATATCTGTTTCACAAAGTTTTTGAACACATTTAATAAATGTAATGATATTCCACAAGCAAACATAGTAAGTTACAAGTTGTGGTATTTGTACACGTTATGAAAAAGGTAAAGTGAGGTTATATATGTTTTATTTTCAAATAACGTAACTGAGAGATTAATTTGTATGAGAAATTCTTCAGTATCTGAGTGAAGTCAGATTTGGTTTTTAAGAGTGATTTTGAGTGATAATGTGTGGGAAGCAGGTACATCATATGGCCAAAAGTGTATGTTAGCAAGAATAAGAGTATCATATTTTGTTTGCTGCGTTAGTGTGGACGCACATAGTTCTATTTTATCTACATAGGAAATCCACATGAAAAAGCATAGGTTTAATTTTAATAGCAAAAAAAAAAAGTGTGTATATTTGAAAAATTCAAACATTAAAAATGACTCTTACGTAACCTCTAATAGGCTACACAACAAATTGTGTAATAAATAGTGAAGCTACATATTTTTTGTACTTCATGTAATTGTATTCACTACTGTTCGAAAAAAGTAGTTACTGCTAAGGAGGACTGGGACAGGTAGGAATGACATCAAAATGAAGTAAAAGGGAATGTAATTTATTATCCTAATCAGCAGGCTATTTTCGACCGTTATAATATTATTAATGTTAAATGAAAACTAAGTCAATAAATATAAAAATAGCTTAGTATATGACTTCAACTGCAATACGGTACTAATAAGACTAGAGGGCACGACCATAACATAACATTTATAGCTAAATAGCAGTTTCAATATCAATTTTTCTACCTCACACTTGCAGATCCAGTCATTTTTTTGTATGCATCTTTAGAATTATAGAAGCTGGTGCTTAAAAAAATGGCTATCACTTTCTTTATTTTCTGTTTGAAGTATACTGAAGTCAGTTGTTCTATGTAATGATTTTAGTTCACTTTTTAAATTAAGTGTTAATCTCGAAAAATTTGACTCGTAAGGCCACGCTAGGTACTTTTTTTTTTAATTGGTGCAAAAAACTCAAAAAATTTTTAACTGAAAGCTTGGAAAAAATTTAAGCCTAAGAGAAGTCAAACTAAGTAACATTTTATGTAGGCATTTTACAAAATAATGCACCATTTATCCATAAATAGTTGTTAGCTTCCTTAGATTTATTTCCATAACAAAATTGGTGATAACTTCGGGTGCAAACATCGGAAAAACTGTTAGGTTTATTGCTAACAAATAAATTACAATATTTTTATGAGAATTCTATGTAGAGATTCCGTGATACGAAAATTAGGTTGCTTTAAAAATATATTTTCAAAAGCAGTATAAAAGTACCTGGCATTGACTTAAGTACTTGCACTGAATTGTTAGTTTTGAAACAAAAAAAAAACAGTATAGAATAGCACAACAATACATATTTCAAAATTTATCCATAGCACTTATGTAGCTGCCAAAGAAACAGTAATTTCATGTGCTTTATGCAAGCAGATACGGAACGCAACAACACTCAGTGATTAGAATAAACTTTTAACCTAACTTGTCTTACCTCATAGCGTGACTGAAACCGCTCTACGGACAGCATGTGAAGGCTACCGATAGAGCGTAACAGCTCACCTGACTGGCGGTTCAAGTTCCGTGCCAAAGTACGTGTTTCAAAAATTTGTATTCTTATTGTCTAAATTCCAAACTTTTTTGTTGGAAATAATATGGCAACGAATGACGCATTTCTACAGTATAAATAAATATAGTACACTGTTAAATACTGTGTACTGTGATTTACACTGTTGAAGGGGAGGGGGGGTTCCTTAGCACCCTACATAGGAACTGTCCCTGCTGCTAAATATAAAACCTGAAAAACTTTAGTGTACTGCATACAATAACATTCAGTATTTAGATTAAATATAAAGTTTTATTTAAGTTGACTTTTTGAAGAATTTGGGTTAGATAACCTCAAGTCAGAGTATTTTTCTAGGATGTATTCTATGGACTGTTCAGGATAAAATGAGCACTAAATAACGCCCTGCGAAACTTCTATTTTCAGTCAATTTGTATCTTTCTATGCATTACGGCTAACGACGGGGAATGTCTAACCTCTGACACGTCACATAATGTATGTGTATGTAAGATAAATTGTGCAGTCGGTAGGTACCATAGTGTAGCTTGATAATAAAGTTTATTAATTATATAAAATTGTCAATTTCTGTTGATTTTGTTTCAGTATTGTCGTATTTAATTAGGAAAATGCACTGAACAATTTTGTGTATTTTTGCTGCCAACCATACAAGCAGTAAGGGAACTATATTAATGGTGAATTATATGCAGTAACAGCTAGTGATATTTTTCAAAGGTTAAATTTTTAGTGCTCACTTTAACCTGAACAATCTGTATCATGATTACTTTAGTAATTATAAATGAAGCCACAAACCATGTAACATAATTCAAATATACACACATGTGAATGAAGAACATTATTCTGAGAATGCTTTGTAATCTTAACCGTGCAGTAAACCAAGTATTAAAACAAATGTTACACATTCTTAATCTAAAACACTAGTAGAGTTCCTTTGAAAAGAAACATGATACTTGGGTTTCAGGTTAGTGCTAAATAAAGTAGTATTACTGTTTAAGTATAATGATAAGTAAAAGGTTACGTCACAGAAAGGTTGTGTGGCACACTGCCTCAGCGCAATACTTGTTCTCTTTTTTTAATAAAGAGGGGAAAAAAATTGTAGATACATAGCCCCAAACGAAAACTATGTACTTAAAATTTATTCTGCCAGAGGTTCTGAATTGATTTTGCATATTGGCAACAATGTTTCAATGAGCCATTTTTATAACCTGTATTCAAATGGAAAAAGTCAGACTACTGTAAAACCTCTCTGTAAAGACTCCTCATGGTTCCACAGAATAGGGTCTTTAATAGGGTTGGTCTTTATAAAGAGGTTTAAATGTACAGTAAAACCCCTATTTTAAAAGACCAAGGTTCATGAGGAAAGGGTTGTTATAAAAGGGATTGTTATAAAGAGGTTTTACTTACAGAAAGATTACTACAAAACATAGATGTTCAGGAATTTTTTTATTGCTCTTTTTCATTCACTTTACACTGACGGATCTATCTAGTATGAGAAAAATTTGTAAGTTATCAGCAAAAGTATTGAAGTACGAGTTCTGAGTTGTGTATTCAATTTTTAAGAATTACAGCTACTTATTAACTTTTCTGCAGACAGGAATTGTTGTGGTTTTTAAACAGTCAACAAAGGACAGATAAATATTGGTGTACACAAATTCCAGCATCTTATTCATGTGATTGAGTAATTGAGCATGCAATAGTAAGAAACTTGGTTTCTGGAAAAATAAATGATAAGGAAAGGAAGGAAGAAAGATAAAATACATTGAAAATGGACACCAGATATAAGTGTAACTTTTGTATAACCTTCACCAAACAATAATTCCTGCAGAATTATTTCACAGTCTTTCTTCGGAAATCTATTTTCTATCCCTTTAATGTCGGACAATTTACTTCCTGTAGGCTATCATTTGAAGGCACTAAACTGTTCAGTCATAAAGGAATTTTAAGATTTAAGTGTTTTGGTAACGTAAATATTAATTTTTTTTTATTTGTGCCAAATACAATCCAACTTTAACACATCAGGTTACATGTCATTTCTTCAAATAAAAAATAATTTGGCCTGAAGTTTTTGTTTACTCATCAAAATCACAAAAAAAGCAGTGCGGTGTAGCAAAAAATTAAAAATATGTAATTTCTGTAACTCATGAAATCAAAAGTAAAGAAACAAAGTTAGTGTATCAATGCTTTTTATAATGTGTTTGACAAAAGTTAGTTTTGAAAAATTCAATAAGAGCAACCACCTCCAAGTTATGCAAAAATTCACTCATTTTCATCATTTAAAAAAAAATACAAAAAGGTATCCCTTTATAATCCTAAAGGTGTCTTAAAGTAGCCCATAGCATTTAGTATCAGTATAACTTATCTTGTTTCTGCAAGTTAATTACAATTTTTTATTTTGGTAAAATTTATTTATAAACTATGGATCTAAATTTTTTTTATTTGCGGAAATGACATGTTATCTGATTTGTAAATGTTGGATCAGTGTTTGGCACAAATATAAAATAACGAATATTTACGGGACCAACATCCTTAACGCTTTTGCTACGGAATAAAAAATTTTTACTTTGCCAAGATAGTATAAAAATTTTTTAAAAAAGTTCTGATTTTTGTAAATACTGTAGTTTATTTTTGGT
Organism: Medauroidea extradentata; assembly: GCA_003012365.1. Classification (NCBI taxonomy): domain Eukaryota; kingdom Metazoa; phylum Arthropoda; class Insecta; order Phasmatodea; family Phasmatidae; genus Medauroidea; species Medauroidea extradentata. Next base: position 26,160 of record PNEQ01011220.1, on the reverse strand, counting down.
TAATTTCAAGCGAGAAAGCCATGTGCCTAGTGTTTACAGAGTCATTTAATTTGGTGTTCGACTAAAGTTGCGTTATGCAATAATTTTTATATTCGATTAGTCTAATGTTGCAGCGAACAAGTTAAATTAAGAGAGAAATTTGATATTGTCAAGTAATAAGACTTTACCACTTCATTAGTAGAATTATTGCTACTTTAATACTTGTAGTAGTAATTATTTTTATTGAAACTATTTCCTTTTGTTTTATCAATCCCAACCAAAAAATGAGAGGTGTTATGAGTTTGAGGCTATATCTGTCTGTCTATCTGTCTGTGGCTGCATATCTCCCAAATGGATTAGACCAATTACAATGCTTTTTTTTTTTGTACAAAATGACGTACCAATCCAAAAATTAAATTTAAATGTTGCGTAATTTATGATTTGAGCTTATCTTTTTTAATTGTCACATATATTCACACAATATATGTAAGTTTTGTTGCAGGTACTTTTCCTGTTTCAAGTTTGCTGATTTAAAGTACCTATATTGTTTACGTAGCGGTCCTCGGACCTGTTTAAGGGTTAACAATAATTTGAAACTATTATTTTTACGTTTTAAGAAATTGTTTTGTCAGTTTTTTTAATTTTATTTTTTATTTAAGTGTTATTTTTCAGTCATGTTGTTTCAGTACAATATATAAATATCAACATATATTTGTTAAGCAATAACATTTTAGAGGTTCTATTATATTTATGGACATAATTTTCTAATAGATGCTCATTTATAGTAAAACATATAAACAGATAGTTTTGATATACAGTTCCATGCAAAAAAGTTCCAGAAAGGCTGCACTGTATGTGACAATTAATTTCATCATATTAGTTAAAAATTAATTTTTAAAAATTTAGATTGTAGTATGCTAGTAACATAATAAAGGATTCTAGCTTTAAATCATAGCAGCTTTAGTAAAATTATCTCAAACAATTTCTATATTTGGGCGAGTTCTCAGCTTGGCTTCTCTGCAGCCACCTGACATTGTGCTTCTACCTTCACCTTTGAATGAAATTTTAAATAAGGAACATTAGCAGTATGTGGTATGCCATCTCCGAGACCACAAACTGCAAGCAAGCCATGATAATTTTCTTTAATTTGTTTGTCTGAACGACCAGAACTTTGGTTCAAGTGTTGTTTAGTTCTTAAAGAAATTAATTAACCTCGTAATACCATTAAGTTGGACTTGTTGCTAGTTTGTGTGGTGTGGAGGAGTTGTTGCAGACAGGCCTGAGTCATAAATTGTATTTCAAGTTTTCTTTCGTAAATTCTTTCATGTGACCTTGTTCTACTAAGAAATTATTTTATCATCATAAATTTATTTTAGTTGAGTTGTCTGTTCATAAAAACTTAATTTATTTCATCATCTTCCAGCTCAATATAAATGGCATTGCACCAAATATCGGTAAGCTCAGAGGCATTTCACAATTGCTACTAAAGGTTCTGTATTCTAACTTACTAATTATGTTATGCTGAAAGCCAGAGCCGTAGTCAATCGAAACCCAGTACTCCGTGCACATGCTACGCACAAATCGGTTCCAAAACATGTTAATCTCATTGCAACACGCATTACAAGCATACAGATTTTATTTCTTTATTAATAGAATATTTATACTACATACAGTTTCAAACATTTGTGTAATTTTCTAGAATAAGTGTATTTGTATAGTGCTGTTATATTCCTATACAATGTATCTGTTTTTGATTAAGTCCAGAATATTTTGGTTCACAAGAAATATTTATGTAGAATGTATTGAAATATTTAACTGTATAAGTAATGTGAAAATTGGTATAAAGTTGATTTAGATGTTGAAAGTATGACATTGCCAACAAACTTCAAAAGTTAAATGTTTTTTTTTAAATAACTTTCATGGATTTCTTTTACAATGTATACATTTTTGCTCTAATTTAATGATTTTGTTACACGTTTTACAAATCTACACAGGAAGATTAATCAGAAAAGAAATTAAGATAATTGTGGTGCCACAGTACTTGTCAGGCAAAATTGTTTGTGAAATTTAACAGCTTTTCTAGTATTTATGTTTACTAAAAGTGTGTGGGAAACCCAGTTACTTTTATTAATTTTATTTTGTTGTCACGAGTGTCAACTATCGTGCTGATAATGTAAAGTTATCAAACAAATCATGCTTATCTGTTTATCTTTACATTGTACCCTTATTTATCTTAAATTTTGTCTAAACATACATATTCTGTCATGGAAGTACACCTACGACCAATTACACAGTCATATTGAGTGAAATATAAGGCCTCACTGAGTGAAATGTCAGAAATTTTCATTCCAGAGACATAAAATGAGTGAAATCTAAGGAATCACTGAGGAATTCTCAAGGTGTCAACAGGCCTTCCTTAAGAATTTCTCAAGCTGCAAATCAATCATGGCGACTGTAGAGGTTAGAATGCCATTTGGGGAGAATGACATTCATATTTTGAATTTTTTGGTGATATTTTAGAAGAGAAACATAACTATTATATAAATGAAAGAACGCACTGGTATCTAAGACATAATTTCTATTAATTGTAAATTTTTACATGAAAGCGATGTCATGTTTTATAATTTTTTTTATATTCATCCAACTTTTCAGTTTGCGAAATACTAACTACAGTTGGCCCGCCTTATTAGCTATATTTAGAGGTTATCCAGAAACAAATGCATAATGAGTATACCATACGAGTCCTGGGCTAAATTGGAGATGAAAATATTGTACGATGACATTTTATATGAAAATGCCATGTGGCAACATAACACTATACAGTGTAACCTCGATCTGACGACATCGGATCTAACGACATAATTTCCAGGAACCGTGGAAAAATTAATATTTTAAAAATTTATGAAAGCTAAGCAAAGTGAAATAGATCGCAGTAAAACATTAATTAAGAATAATTATGCGTACCGTTACAGTAAACAATAACATAATGCATTTATCATTAGTAATATGCAGCTGTGAAACAAAAAAAAACTTTAAAAATGCTAGAAACTTTGGCTGGAATATAGTTGAAGCGCGCGCCGTGTGCGTAGGCCACCCGCGCAACACTGACATATGTGAGACATGACGACTAACTCTGCCTTATCTCCTCCTGCTCCCCTTCACTTCTCCACGCTCCATCTTGCCTGAACTTCCCTCTCACACTCCTCCACGTGTCCTTATCTCAGCTATGCAGTTCGATACGCGACGTGGCATAGCAATGGTAATTAACAACCTTTTTTGAGGACCCGTTAACATTCGGGTCAAAAAATTGAAAATTTAAGAAAAATCATTTGTGTTGCAATTTCCTTTGTGAGTGCTGTGCAGTAAGAAACACGCCGCTAAACATAGATACAATCCCTCCTGACTGTCCATGCCAGCCAATAAACATTCACCCCCGCCCCCTTCCCCACTAACAAGCCAGATAGTGCTCGCGCGCGCGCGCATGAACTGCCGACTGTCTGATAGTCACGTGCAACTTGCATCTTGTCTCGCCACAAAGCAGAGCCACATGTTTGTTTTTCCTCTCCCACTCGGCGACTCTCTCCCATGTTTCCATGTCTTGTGATAGCCCAGGGGGATGAGGGTTGAAGAGACACCTTTTTTTTGCCTTCATTACAGCACCGCAAAAAAAAAAAAGGACCAGCTAGCAGTCCGTAAAAGAAAAAAAAATCCTGCGTTATCTTATTTTTTTTTTCTCTAGCTGGAGCTCTGCTTGACCTTGACAACTTCCGCTGTATTATTGATCACTCATGTGGCTATGAAAGCGCTGCGGAGTAAAAACGGCCTACGACACAAACACAACAGTCCCGTCGCCGTGTGCGGCATGTGGGCTGATAAGGTTTTTGTTTTATGCTAGCTCGACAGTGGAGCAATAAGAACGACTGCAGCCAGCGCGCCGAGAGCCATTTCATCTCTATTCGCAGTACAGAGCATTAAACTGGTGCGTTGTGCATAGTTTCGTGATTTTTCCAAAGGCCTACAACTTTTAGCGACGAGTCGTTATTTTATACGTGACAGCTCCTTAAAAATTTTGTTTTTTTCCCTTTTGAGTGGCTCTAAATTCGCGTACTTAATAGGTGTTCCGAGTTTTTTAAAAATGCAGACTTTTTTTAAAAAGTTTGTTCTTTAATACACACTTTTATTAGTATCGCGTAAATGCTTATAATAGCAACAGGCTGTAACAGTTCTTGCGCAATAAAAAAAAAACTCAATGGCTGTACTGAAAGGTTTAAAAATTGTTGCCGTATACACTCACGTAAATAATACGAGTTCGAGTTCCGTTGTGGTGTGAATGTGCTTCGCGCGAGACAAACAGGATGAATCACGCGCGCACAAGCTGCCCGGAGGCAAGTCAAGGCCAGCGGCCCGGCCACTCCCCTCCCCCATCATACGCTACCAGACCTAGCGCGCCGCTCTGCCACGCACGTCACTGTGGGGGATTGTGGGGTACCGTACCATTTTATTTGGAAGACACCTTTTCATCGTACTAAAATATAATTTCAATGAAAACTTTTTATTTAAGTCGGTAATTGTTCTACATAAATTTTAGAAAAGAAAACCTACTTAATTTTTTTTATTGGAGAGGGAGGGGGGGGTCAAACTTAGTTACCTCGGGATTAACGACATCGGCGATCTAACGACACAATTTCCTGGCACCGTGCGATGTTGTTAGATTGAGGGTTTACTTAGTTAGTCCCCTCTTGCGTTTCACAGATATTGTACTTATCTTATTACTATTGCTCTGACTTGCATATTATGGGTGTAGATTATAATACTGAGCAGTCAAAACATGATTCTACATTTACTTGACATGACATACATATAATAATACCTGGATGCTACGAGCATATATACTATAGAATGTGCTTTGACTATATTACCTGTGTTGTTAGATGAGGTTGAGATCTTAATCAGCTGGCGGGAGGCAAAATCGCTCAGCCTTGCTGTAAGACACGATGATTGCTACCGCCGAAAAACGCTTATAAATACAGGTTGGCGACCAACATGGAAAACCGGGAAAAATCAGGGGATTTTTCCAACAGGGAAATATCAGTGAAAAGTCAGGGAAATTTCCAAAGTTTCAGGGAAAATAAAATTTTGTTTATGTTGCTGTCGTAGCTGGTAAATAAAATTTTAAATTTTATCGGAAATCGTATATAGTTCAAAACAGCTGAATGCTTAGTTAATATACATTTTTTTTTTTTTTTTTTTTTCATATTTAAGCTTTGTTAAAGAGTATTGAAATCAAATCAACTGAAATTGACATATTTGTGTCTTAGTAAATTTCAATAATTTGAAATTGATGTAATTGTATCTTATTAAACATTTTTTATCAAACTATGTAGGTTCTTACTGACCACTTCATTTAACTTGCATGCACAAACATCACACAATGTATGCATGATCAGTACCACAGTGTTCATAGTTTCCTTGTCCCATCTTCCCTTGGTTGTATATGATTATTGTCTATTACCATAGTTATAATATATAAATTTTTAAAATGTGTGTTGGCAAGGAAGACGGACACAAAATATAATTAGGCTGATGCCTAATACTGCTTATGTAGAGCTAACATTACAAAACAAATATCAATTCCCAGAGGGAGAGCTGTTAAATAAAAACATTAGTATGAGGCAGAGTGAAAGTATCAATTTATTATTATATAAAATATTGGGCACTTGAAATAGACAAAAAAAACATTGAATTACAAATATGTGTTGAACAGTTATCATTTGTGCAAAACCTTTTTAATATTATTTTTCCCTAGGGTACCCCTAACAGACTTAAGTTTTATTAACTTGAGAACATGATGTAAGATAAATAAAGAAGTTAATGATTTATTTTAATTTAAAATTTTTACATATAAAATTTTCCTGGATGACCAAACGTAGTGGTTAACACAATTAAATTTTATGCAGGGGCGTAGAACTTAGCTGAAACGTAGAACGTAGCAGTGAGTAGATGTCCAGAGAAAAGACATGTTGAATGTGTACCTAAGTTCAACATAGTAAAATACTTGTATGTAGTATTATTGAACCTTTTTGTAGAAAATATTGTTGAATACTTGAACCCTCCACTGTAACAAATAAAAGGTAAGTGGAAAATTAAAGTTAGTTTTTAATGAAACAAAACAGGGCGCATTAGCGCGGACACGATGGGAAGACTGACCTACAGAGGGTCGACTAGATGGCTTGCATCTTGAAGTATACAGAAAATTAAGTATCGTAACAGTTGCCTCAAAATTCACTCGCTTAGTAACAAAATTTAACTACATTACATGATGTAAAAAACGATTAATAAAAAATAATCTGCACTATGTCCCGAAGACTAACATCTCCCTACAAACAGGAGCAATGCCGATACACATCATGTTTCTAGAGTAGAGGCTTTCACAATGCGGCAAAGGACGCGGTACCGTTTGCGTGGTGGTGCTAATAATTTAGAATGTGGCAGACAGATGGCGCGTGTATGTGTATATAGCGGCTGAAGGAAGAATTCTCAGTGCGCAGCCTGTGCTGCATGCGGGAGAATGAAGAATCTAGGATGGTGCAAGGGTTACTTTTATGCCTGCAGCCGAGCTGAAATGCAGGCTTTCACAAATTGCAGTAATGCAAGGACGTGCATGGAAGGCGAGGTCTCTACCCACGTGAGAAAGGTGGTTACAGGCATGTACAGTATTTCCTGTGGGTAGTATTACAAGGTGATAGCAGCGTGGCGAGCTCCTAGGCCATGAGGTGAGTCTATGGTCACTTTGCCGGGACTGGGAGACGTGAAAATAAAATATAGTCAGCTAGCAGAGAAATACTTTGTAAAAATTAATTATCATAGTACCCTTGAATTAATAATAAAAGTATGAATTCAGGTAATAAATCACTCATATAGTATAATATAATAAAACATGTGCCAGAAAAATACAAATAAAAATAGTATACAGCTAATAAACGGCACATCCTTAGCGATGGTGGGAGCGAGCTTCACTACTAAAATTAGTGGCAATGGCAGTTCTGTTATTCGAGTGTGATGTGGAACCAACCGAACACATTAATTTACATGTTTCCTAATTGTAATGAAATATCGCACCTAGCTTATAACAAAACTAACTGCCCACTTTGTCACTATTTAAGCACACAAAAGGTTTAGTTTTCTTTATTTATATTTATAATTTTTGAAATGTTTAAATGTTAACTCGTATATTGTATTCAAGATGATACAGGTCTGAATACCTGCGTAGACCTACTTCACATGTAAGACAAACATTTGAAGACATCTGTGCCACTTGCCACTGCTACAGTGTTGCGTCTACACGTAGAAGAGCTAAATTTTGATATAGTAGATGTTATGTAAGAAAAATTGTTGAAATTTTTTATGAATGAAGTTGTATACAAATTATTCAGAAGAAAATATGGGAGTGCAGTGCATATATTTAAGAGCTCGCATGCAGAAACTTATCTTATATAAAAGTTACTTCACAGGTGTATATACCAGGAATGCCACCAAGTTCATTTCCAAAATCCTGTAATTAGTATTAAAAAATCCTGTAACAATTCAAACTTACGTCTACGTACTTTTCCTAAGTTTTTTAGAAGATTCTTGCTGTAGAATTTTGATAGTGAAATTAATATGTATAGTAAATTATTATAGTATTGTGAAAAATTGAGATGTTATACAGGAAACCATTTACTGTTAATGTTTTTTACAGACTGAACTATTTTCTAATCTGTTTTGGTAAAGTAGCAGTGAAACTTTCCACCCGTTTTCCTATTTGGAAAAA
>PNEQ01011220.1:0-18271 GCA_003012365.1 Medauroidea extradentata | reverse complement strand
GCTGACTACTTATTGTTGAAAAATTAATATATCTGCATAGGTTTAATTATGGCCTCGAATGAGACATAGTTTGCTTGTATCATGGCGCCGCACATAAAATGTAAATACACGTATTTATTAACATAATCTCCGCATGTTTTCACCAAAATTTTTGGTACAAAATATGGGGTGCAGCCATTATGAGGGGTTTTAAAAATTTTCCTATTTTATTTATTTTGGCATAAAATAAAACACAAATTTACGTATATTTGCTTGTATATAGCATGACCTTTTCTGCAAAAAATAAAGGGAAAGATTTGTATGTTTAAAATAAGCACAAAAAAGATTAGTGAATCTCGTTAATCCATTCATGTGCGTCGCTAATTTTTGTGTCATATGTTGACAAACACAGATGTTAGAAATATCCGTGAATATCTAACATTATCCGTCAGTCCGTTTTAACATTTAAATATCCGTTAAAACGGATAAAATCCGTTAAAACGGCAAGCCTGGTATATACCATTAATGATAACTTTTATTAATCACTTGTGTATTTACTTAGTAGATATTGTAGGTAACATTTTTCAGAGCGTTATAATGTAGCCATAAACATTCTACAGACCATATCAACAAAAGCACATAGCTACGTTTGTATTTACTTGCAGTGGAAATATACTAACTGACTGAAAATATACATTTAGCATGGTTTTTTTGCATGCTCTCTTTGTCCCGAATCACCAGTGTCAGAATATGAGCACTGCAGTATCAAAATTACTTTACTGAGGCAATGTTTAGTGATGACCTACTCTATAACTACTCTTGCATTTGATACATAAAATTGTAGATGTATTGTGTGTACAGTTGAGAGCCATGCTAATTGGGTTGTTTTTATTTCAGGACGTACTGGTTCTGTTGGATCTTCTTGGAGCTCCAGACCCAAAGTTTTACAATTATTTCCAAGATACCATTGGTTGGTATAAATTGCTAACAGATATTGAGGATAAGTTATCAGAGCACAGACAATTTCATCGATACTCCTATGGGAAACCAGCTCAGCGGTACTTCCAGAGAAAGTCTAAATTTGGAGGCATAGAAGACGATCACATTCCATTTCTTCAACGTCGTAAGTTTTCAATTTGAACAATTACGATGCATGTATTATATCTTGTCTTTGAACTTCTTGTATTGAGAAGTCATTTATTGATGTTTACGTGCAAGCAGTCAGTTAAAAGCTTGAAAAAATGGGTTTTAGGTTAACTTGTTATTGGGGAAACACGAACTCAGAAGAGTGCCCTATCACATTAAAGATTATCTATTTAATTGTCTGCAGTTAATCTGCTATCAGAACATTTTAGTGAAGATAATATAACTTCATAGTATGTATTATGTAATTCCCTTATAAATTTTAAAATTATGTATAACATGTTTAATTTATTATATGTAATTTATAGTAATGTAGGCACTTTATACAGCCCACCCAACTGGCATTGCAACCCAAATTTGTTTGTGCTCTTGCTTAGACATTAATTTTTGTGAGAAGTGAAATATTCCCTTTGTTTGAGAGTGAAATAATATTGTTTACATAAATTTATAGAAATGAAAAAGCAACAGGGCCATTAAAAATGCTCATGCTCATTTTGCCATGAACAGCTTATGTGTAAATAAATTAGTTGAATGTTGCAGCAGGGTTGTTTTGGAAACGTAATCTGTTCACATGTATTTGAATTTATTAATTAGTCTGTAAAGTATCTAATATTTTCATCAGAAAAAATTTTTCCCAATTAAAAATAGATAGCTCTTATTTTGAACCACTTACATTCATCATGTTAGTGTAGTGATCATACTCTTAACCTTACACCTCAGTGATATGGTTTTGATTCCTGGTGGTGTCATTTCCAATTTTCACATGTGGGAACATGGCAGAAGTTGCTGTCAGCAGATTTTCTCACAGTATTCTTGTTACCTTTGCCCTCTCATTCTGCTTCAGCTCCATGCTTACCTCTTTTCATTCTCACCAGCACCCTAGACTTCTTGGTTAAGCACTGACCAAAATATGTCCACTCCTTTTAGGCTGTCACTTTTGCTGGCTGCATACTGCAACAAAAATTTGTTAGCACAAAAAATTGAGAATTCTGTTTTATTGATCTGCACTGTCTCATGTTCTAAGTTGATTCATAAATGTGTAATTTTGCTATGAAGAATAATTTATGTGCTGTTAATTATGAAATGGTTACTCCTTAGCCCTGTAAATAATAATTTGTGCCCTGCCTTCATACTGGGATGTAAAATTCAACAAATGCCATTTAAGACATGGAATTTTAATATATTATTAGTGTCTATGCTCACACTACACAAAGTCACAAAGTTGATTAATGAGCCTGTTACACGCTGAGCAAAGTTGTGCAGTGGTACTAGTACATAAATTATAGGAAGAATTCCAGTTAATCCAACAGTCTGGTAATCCAAAAAAGACTTGGTTCCAGTTCATATTAGCGTGACTCTTCTGTTATAAATCACTGTGTAAAGATACTTTTTTTTTTCTCGTTAAATTTTGCCTCTTTGAGCTGAAGTTATGGTTAAATAATAAGGCCAGTGGAAAGGGTGTTTTACTTTTTTTTAGAAAATAATTGGGTTGAGCAGGGTTTAGAAACTACGTATTAATTTTAACAGATGAGTAGTTTTATAGAAGCCTATTATAATGTTGAGGTTGGGAGCCTTAATTCCTACCTACATTATAGCTACAGTATTTCACAATATACAGTACTGGTAGAAGTGATTAGACCTTCATTTATTCAGGCTGGGGTACAAAAATTACTATAGGTATAAGCAAAGCCTAGGTTATATTTTAAAGTCAATCATACATTGTACACAAAATTAAAACAAAACCATTTCTTCCAGGAATTATTCTGACAGTACATACACACACAGTTATAAACTAGTTTAAAACTTTTTAAATAATCACATTGAGTACAAACAAGACATTTAATTGTAAGTATTGTACATTGTACTGCTAAAGTTTGAAGGGAGGTCATATTTCTTCTTGATAAGCTTCTTATCTCATTTCAGGTGTTCCTATTCTTCACATCATCACATATCCATTTCCATCTGTGTGGCACACCCCAAAGGATGACCACAGAATTGTTGACATGGCCACATGTGAAAACTTGAACAAAATACTACGTGTATTTGTTGCAAGCTATCTACACACCAGTGTTTGAATGTTGGGAAACTATTCATTTGTGCAGAGGGCATTTATTAGTTCAGAATACTCTACATAAATGTTTTGGTGCTACTTGTACGTATAAACAAGCCGTCCAGTATTTTTGTTGTCTTTGTTGTATGTATATGTATTTACAGTAATAAAATTTTATTTTTGAAAGTAATGTGCATATGCAGCAACAGATAAACATTGTTTTCAGTTAATTATTTCCCAGAATTATAATTATTGCACTGTTTCTAAGTATACAATCATCATCAATACCCTATGCTGTTTCCAGCTTGTGGCCAGTTCAGCCTGGTAAAAGCCTCCATCGTCCTCTGTCCTCCCACCACTGTTAACATGTCCATACCACCCTCAGCAATGCTTCCTGTATACATATTCTGCGGGATTCCCTGAACTTGAACTCTCTTTCGTACCACTTCATTCCTCAACTTCTCTCTTCTTGTGGCAGTCATTGTACTTATGGCAAACTTCGTGGCCATCACCTCCATTTTTCTTTCTGTTCTTCTGTTCAAAACCCATATTTATGTTCCTTATGTTACGATGGGCACTTAGTATGCCTGGTATAATACATATTTGCTTGCATTTCAGTGGTACTTCACACTTCCATATTACGGTATATCAGTCACACATCTGAGAAAAGCATTGTTTACAGTACGGCACTGTAGTTGGTAAGAACAAACATAACAAATTTTAATAAAAATAAAGTGAATTGTTTCTAAATTCTAAGGTACACTGTTTTCTCATAAAACATGTTTTGAAAACAAGGATATAACTTACCATTGATACATTTTGGGGTGAAAAAAAATTGCTGATGCAGTTTACCAGTACCTATCTAGTTTATAGATTGTTATGCTTATAATATTCATTATTAATTTTTAAAGCAAAACAGATACTGTGAGAATTGTTTTAAGGAAGTGTACATTAATTTATAATACAATTTATATACAGCTCGTAAAATTCTTATTTCCACACAGAATTCACAAGCAGGATGTTGAATATTTTTTGTGCTGCGGTTCCTTAATGCAAACATGTCTAATGCTTTGTTTGAAAAACAACAGATCATTCCATGGTGTGTGGTACTTACTTTTTATGTGCAATATAATTATACATTTCCTAGTTGCAGAAAATTCACAATGTGACTGTAAAATTATTGAAAGAAAAAACAAGTTTTTATAGGCTCATCCGGGATGTCACAGTCCGTCTGCTGGTGATTGCTGATTGTACAGCAGATGTCACTGGTATTTGGGTGTGTTGGTGTTTCAGAAAGAAAACAAAACAAAGTACACCAGTAAAAATTTAATTTCAGTTGTCCTCAGGGCAATGCATTTCTTACACATCATGATTTTCAGTGAAACAATTTTTTTGTCTGTTAAACAAATTGTTGGGTTTGGTATAGTAATGTGACTTAAAAATTGGATAGGGTGAGGAATGTGTTTTGAGTCAGATGTATATATTTTAAACCAGGTGAGAAAATGGTTGTGTAATAATTGATTGATAACTATTATTGCAAATTTACATAATGCATATCTGAACATAAATAAATTATGAATTTTGTAGTCCTATGTCAAATGAATGATAAATGGCTAAAAGAAACTTCCACACATTAAAGAATTAAGAGAAAGCATCAGTGCATACATTTGAATGAGAACCATGGTAAGGGAAATAAATGTCAAAGTAGTTGTAAATGTAAACTAATCTAGGTTTTCTGCTCTGCATGTGGAGACCTGCGGTCTTTCCTGAAATGGCAGAGTACTGAACCTACAGTGTTAATCTTGTCTTTATTCTCTAGTTATAAAATAAAGTTCCGCATTTAACCTATATAACTTGCATAATTAAGCATTGAATTTGAAATAGCATGAGGTGTAGAAAATGAAGAAATAAAAAATATTATGCAGTATAGTGTTCAATATTTTTGAAGATTTATTTATTTCCATTTTGTAAAACTTTTTATGTGAAATATTAAATATTCAACTCATTATTTCAAGAACTGGTTTTAAATTAAAAATAAAAGTGTATGTTTCTGAAAATTCCATGGTATGAGATAAAGTTATCAGTGTGACTTTTAATGATGAAGTGGTGGAATAACCCTCTTGTGGCTGATAAGAAGTACAAGGTTAGACAGGTATTTAATACAGCCAAACTGCATGTATACTGACCGTTAAGTTTCAGTCTTTCCTCAGTTTCAGTTGTACTGCAGGTGGAAGTAAAATGTTCATTTTTATTGGCTTTATTTTTATGTTCCTCTCTAGTTTGTGTTGTTCTGAGAAGTCTGCCTTTCATCAAAATGAACATGTAAGTATTCTAAAAGTGGTTTGTTTTTCTCATATGTATTTTGTTCTTTCGGGCTGGACCGAAAAGTATAAAAAGAGTTAAAACCATTGTCTGTTATTTTTTAGCATCAACGAATGTCGTGCCATCTCCACGATGAACAGATCAGGAGAATAACATCACTTTCCAACATGAGTCATTTCAATGATGTATTGGGAAAAATTCTCATTCCAAGAGTAGTCGGAACACCAAATCACGAACGTGTTAAAAATGTAAGTATTGTTAGCTTAGCTTTAATTTTTTCATACACTGTTTATGTTTAGGATAATGATATTAAACTAAAGGTATAGTCTATCTCATGTAAGTATTCCATATTTTTATTTTTCACTTCTAAGAAATGTGACTGTAAACAAGATTGTGGAGACAGTGCTTTTCCAGGAATCTCCAAACAATGGAACTGCCAGACACATTTCTCAGAAGAGAAATGTCAAAATATGGAGAAGTTACATGAGACAGACTACAGTATATGTAGTGCAAAAAGCCTAATTTAGATTCAAGGAAGAAAAGTACTGAAGGCATGGGAGGCCAAGATCAAAAGAAGATAAAAATATCTCAATGGATTGGTGTAGATGAGCAAGTGATTGGTATAAAATTATCTGGTTGGCAGGACTTTTACAATTTGCTCCTTTTCTTAAGAGACATATGTACTGCCTTTATAAATTCAACTCACTCGCCTTTCGCTACCTCGAAACATTGAAATTTATATCTTGTACATTGGCCTCAAAACATCGAAAATTACATTGGTATATCGGTCTCAAATCGTAGGAAATTACATTTGTACATAGGAAATTATATCTGGTACATATGCCTCTTGAAAAATCATACTGCTCAATACTTAAACATTTTTACTCTAAAGGTAATTTTCATACTTAACACAAGAGTTACTGTTCTTATAGACCATTCTTGCAAATTAATTTAAAATTTACTTACAGGACTGAACTTTCATGACTATTGCAACAATGCTGAAAAACTGATACATATTTTCTTTTAAAGAAATGCCAGACTCAGTGATAACTTTTAATATGTATATGTTTTACTAAAGCATGCAAAGTTGTTTGTAACTTTTCATGAATTAAATTGTCAGCTTTGCTGATTGAAAACAATATAATGTAATATTTAAACTAATGTTTGTTTTTTCCCAGTTTCTTATTAAGAGCATGGAAGACCTGGATTGGTTTGTAGAGTTAGACACATTCAAGGACACAACACCTCTATTTGGAGAACTGCAGTTCACAAACATAATAGCGAAGCTGAACCCTCATGCTCATAAGTTTCTCATGTTGGCATGCCATTATGATTCCAAGTACATGAATGGAAGCAAATTTGTGGGAGCAACAGATTCTGCAGTGCCATGTTCCATGATGCTTAACCTTGCATATGTAATGAGAGGCTATCTGAATTCAATTAAAGCAAATGTAAGTACAGAAACATAATTTTTGTAGTTACAGTGACTTGTTTTGTTAAGAGAATTCAGTGTATATGTGTGTGTGTCTGAAGTAAATAAACACAGTGAACTCTCAATAACTCTTAGACTATAAGCAGGAGGAGATTGACAGGATTACATGTTGTCTGTTTTATGAGAGGGAAATGTAAAAGTCCAGGTAAATTAAAAAAAAAAATTTTACATTACATGCTTTACTACTAGTCCGCAGTGTGTTTGACGTGCACAGCAAACATCCTGCACAAGTTCTTAAAATTACAGTAATAATATGTATTTACAAGCCCTTGCAGCAAATATTTTTTTATTTTTGTGCACTATGTTGCACACCAGCTAGCAAGTATCTTACACAGTGACACACAACAGAACATCAGTAAGAATGAGCAAAGATGTTGCCTGCTGGAATGTCTGTGGTCTGCATAATCTTAAAGTTTCACTCAACTGTCTGTTGGATGACCTAAATAAATAATATAAACTGTGATGTTTCCTTTGGCTTTAAGGCTTTTGCTGGTGCTACAGTCGTATCATTTATAACATAAATAAATAAAATAAATACATGTGAATTTTTTGTTTACTTAACATAGATTTAGGCTACTGTAATTTAATTTTTTAGAAAACCATCTGTTGACAGGATTGTTTTAATTATTTCGTAGAATTTCAAAGCTACGTATTAGATTAAGTTTAAAATTATCACAGACTTCCAGAAACAATGTTTGTACTTTTACTGCGATAGTTACATTGTTTAGTGCTGCCCGACACATCCTGACCAGGACAGAGTAACAGAGAATCTATGGATGGATGGCTTGTGGTAGCACCTCTGCAGTAGCAGTTGACAGTGATGTATCTGTACTTTGCACAACAATTGGGCATGCACTTGTCGACTATTTGTCTCATTATGGAGCAACAAGAAATGCCAACTTCTACACACTTAAAAGAGCTCCTATAGCTCCAGAGCACAGATTGATAATCACTGTGTTTGCAAAAAGATAATATTACAAATGTAACATAGCAGTGTAATAAACTCGCAAAAATGGAATGTTTCCAAGATAACACGAGACAAACGAGCCATGCAGATCTCTTTCACGCTGAACCGTATTTGAGAACTTGTGACTGTGCATCTGCGACTGTACCTTCTCTATGTCAGTGCGCAGAGACAGGAAGCGAGGCACATAACTGCCACTATCTGCGTACTGCACTAACACAGCCGACCTTGATTGTGAGTGCGCAGTGGCAGACGCTGCAGTAGTGCTTGTTATCTTGTGCTTTATGGAAGTCGCAAGGAATATGTTATCAAAATTTAGGAATGAAAGTTCGGAGAATAGGCTGCAATAACCCTAGCCTAGAAGATAAACTAAAAATTGTAAAAATGTAAGGAATTTTTTCTTAAGTGATTAATTACACACATTTTAACATCAAAACTATGTTTTAGAGTTAAAGTATACATTCGTGTGTAGATTGGTTTCGATTTTGTGTGAACAGTAAGTTAGATAGTAGTTGCACAAATTTATCTTTTTTTTTTAATGTCATGTAACAAATTTGTATTTACGTTACGTGATTAGTACATGTATTACTACATAAATTGTACCATCAAATTTAAGACCTTTACATTATTGAAAAGTATTCTTTACAGTAGTCAAAAAATTAAAGATAAAATTATTTCGGTTCCTTTAGAAGCACCAAAACTTCATCCATATTTTCCTTCTGTATATTTGTTATATATTTATTTTATACTAATGTATAGGTGGTTCACTTTAAAGTGAGCACTGCCCCACACTTAAAATAATTAAAAATAATTTATTTATTGGGCTATGGAAGACAAGTTTTGAGAGTTGTAGAATATTTACACTAGTTTTTAGCTACGCTAACCCTTACGTAAGTTGTGGGATGCCTGTATTGTGATGTTGTGTATGAAACGACTCTGCTTGTGTGTGATAGAATGTGTTCGTCCAACTCCATTTATTTGTGATTTATCAGTAAATACTGCCCTGTGAATACTGTATTTGTGTTTGCGTAGAAAAAAATCAACTTGTATACTGGGATTATTGTTTATAGCACTCCTTTTTTACTGGTCTGACAGCTGTACAGAGAAAAGTAATTTATAATTCCTAGTTACACACTGTAGTCATTTTTTTCAAGCTGAGCAAAACGTACCATTAGACATTAGCTGCTATCATTACATTTTGTTGAAATGTATGTATGTATGTATGTAATATTCACATTGTTATATATCAGTAATATTTGTAAAGTTATTTGTAGGCTATTTCCAGTGCATTGTACTTCTCATGGTGTCTTAGCTGTAACACTTGTCAATTTTGGCATTATGAGTGACATCATACATTTCAGAATGACATAAGCTTGGCATTCATCTTCTTTGATGGGGAAGAAGCATTTGTGGAGTGGAGTGACACTGATTCCATTTACGGTGCCCGGCACCTGGCAAGCGTTTGGCAGAACACACCGTACCCAGCGGCTGGCACAAACCAACTTTGGCGAATGGTGAGCTATTTCATAATTTGTAGCAGATTTACAGTCACACTTATACGTGTACACATAATGGTTTTTGGGTATGGATTCACAACGTGTAATCTATGTGCTTGCTGAGATAGTTTATGTTAGAACAAAATGTTGGCCATCCACGATGAATATAGTAGAATGGAAATAAAATAATAACCAAAAAATATAAAGAATTTGAAAAATCCTATAACTAAATAAAACCTGGCATTTTTACGACTATTAAAAGCTAAACTCACAAAAACCACTTAATGTACGAACGGTTACTGTATATAAAAAAATTGAAAGTTGACTAACTAAATCATGTAGGGTACGTACCCATACATGATGTGGATGCATGCATGTAGACTGTCTTTTTATTTTTACAGGTATGTACAGTACATAGTACGTTAAATGTGGATTGTGAATCTGCCCTAATCTTTTTAAGTTTATTCAAAGTTTTATAAATATAATGTAGTGTTTGAAATTGTGTAACATAATGCAGGCAATAAAAAAATTGTGCTATTTTATTGAATTTCTGCATTGAAAATAAATTGATTTACAACCAAATATGTAACTTAACACATCTTGACCTGCTCAGATAAAGTACTACTGTAGACTACAGTAACTGGATTAAGAAGTTGATGGGATTGGCCGTTCAAGTGAATTATCAGTTTTGTGGAAAATTGGGGAAGGAAAGGAATTACTGTAAAAGAGGAAGTGACAGGAGAAAAGAGAGTGTATGCAACTGTAGTTTAGTAATTATGCTAGCACAGACAAAAAATCATCAAGAGGAGTCGCAAGAAAAGAAGAGGATGTGTGCAGTGCATTGATTCACTCGTCCGAGTACAGTTTCAATGCGGGTGGAAGGAGGGTGTGCTGGCCTTCGGGCCTAAAACTTGTATGCAACTGTAGTGGGAGAAAGAAAAGGATTTGGTGACAATTTTTATTTCTTATCTGAACCCTTTTTGTAGCCTTGACATGTAGAGCACCATTGAATTTTAAAAATTGTAAAACTTTGTAGTAGATCATATTTACATATTGTGTTATGTTTGCTAAAATAATGGTAGTTCATTAACTCTAGTATTTAATGTGTTTGTGATTATGACTTGTTCATAACTGCCATGTATTATTTATTTTTATGACTGTACATGGACACATTATTGTTTCAGGATCTTTTGATGTTACTGGATCTTCTTGGAGCATCCGGACCAAAATTTTATAATTATTTTGATAACACTTTGGACCAGTACAAAATTCTTCTTGATGCAGAGCATAGGTTGTCAAATATGCACCTGTTAAGGCATTACTCAACACTCCAGAGGTACTTTGAAAACCAGACTGTGTACGCAGGCATAGAAGATGACCACTTGCCGTTTCTGCGACGTGGTGAGTTCTTGTATTGAATATCTAGTAAAAATTTTAGAAAAGTTTTCTGCTCTTCCCATTTTTAATTATAGTTGCTCTAAGTTATAAATAAAATACATTTTGAAGTCAGACTGGAAAGTATGTGTACTGCACATGCATACTATTATTTTAGTACAAATATTGGCTACCACAAGAGTACGTACTTCAGGTTTTCTGAAGGGAATAGGAATTTTTTGACTATAAACAAACTTCTCCCAATAGTTGCTTATTTGATCCCAAACCACTTCGGTAGGATAGGTGTGAGGGTGGATAGATACCAGTGGTGTCTCGTCAGGGTAAGCAAGGCAAGCAGTGCTTGCCCAGGCAGCTTCCTGACAACGTTCTGATTATTGTAAATATTTACTTGCAACCTTGGCTCTACTAGAAGCAAACCGTGACTCGTCCAAATAGGTGTATCATTTATGAATTCTACTTGGATTACAATACTGTCAGTTGGAAGATAAGAACTCGTAAACAACCATAGCAAGCTGTTGAAAAGCACTTCCAATATAGCTTCCAGTGGGTAAGTGTTGCCGCGATAGTATTTGGGTGAATGAAGGGGTTGGAGGGGTAGCTGGGTGGAAGGAACACTGGAGGGGATTGGCTACGTGACGCTGTGTTAGAAGCTACAATTGCAGTGCTTTTTTTACCGAAGTGATACTAATATAGCCAAACCTAGCAGAGTTGCCACTTTATAGAGGTTTTGTTACCAGTTACTGTGATTTCAGATAATGCATTACCGGTCAAGTTTTGTAACTTGTATGTTGATAAATAGGTAGGCGAATCCTGTTTTAAACTGACACTAGTAAATTGGAAATTTTCTTTTCTATTGATAAGATATGTCTCCGGTGAATATTCCAGTGCCATTAATGGTTTTCTATAAACATCAGTTTGGCAACACTGGTCACAGGCAGTTGGTTACGAATCCAATATGTTGGAAGTTCCCGCGTTGCGCGGTAATACTGACACGTGAATATTATGGTTTTTTTATTTAATTTGATTACTGTGCATTGAAATTTGCCATTATTAGCTACGCCATATAAACTAGGGATTTAAAATGATCTTGCCAGACTAAAACCCAAGATGCATAAAATGAATGAAACAGAAACATAGATGCAAGTGTTGTGTATGTAGATTATGTGCTAAGCCTTTTTCCAGCAACGATTTTACATTTAAGCAAATTAGCATAATTGAACATGTTTGTAATCATATTTAAAATTTCTCTTTATTTAAATTTTTTGTAAAGTTTGCAAAGTTAATTTTGATATTGGTGTTTTGTGCTCAGTTCTCATAAACATACCTCAACTACTCTTGTGAGATTGATTGTTGACTGTAATTGTTTTTGTAGGCTACTTTTACAATAAAACATTTTGGAAACCCAGTTGCCAAAAGAAGCCTTTGTAACTTTGAAAATTATGCAATTTGGCAACTGGGATTCCAAAGCTTCTATTTGTAAAAATACGAAAATAGTTCAACAGTGTTGATGGCGGGATATTAAACAAAGGCTTTATGAGAGTGATGATTATGATAATGCACATGCTGTAACTCTACACAGTCAGTGGCCTCGAACATCGGCAACATCACCAGCTCTAATTTCCCAGTGTGAATGGGCGTCATTTCAGGTTTTGCTTGGGGAGGGGGGGGGGGATTTTTTTGCGACAATGACCTTGTTGCATTTTTTATTAATTAAGCATGTATAAATTAGAAACTATACTAATATAACCTCAGTTTTATATACTTAAGTCCAGTATACATGGCCATCTTTCTTGTACTTGAAAATGAGCATCAATGTGTACAAGAAAGGGAACAAACACTAGCTAGTGTTCCAGCTACCTAGTATCCTACCAAATGGATTGTTTAGTTCACACTGTCAACTTTCTTGTACAGTCAGGTGTACACCAATAAAATTTTGGATACACATTTTAAGGGTGCATTTCGAGTACTGGAGGTAATAATTTCAATACTTAATTGTACCTGCACCAAAAAATAAACTTTAAAATGTAAAAATGGAATTATTGTCTCTAGTTAATTATATCCAGATGTAAAGTGACATGATACACGGACAGCAAATATTCCTTCAATAGCATCTTTTGTTCAGCTAAGACTCTATTTATTTAAAAATGCTTCGTATTTGTAAGCTATTTTGTTCAATAGCATTTGCGCGTGCATAAAAATGGTTTGTTTATATTCGACTAGTACAAGGAAGATAATGAAAAATAGAACCCTCCCTATCCCGCACTACCTAGTATTCAAGTCCTTGTATGCTAGTCACTAGTCTGCTCGGTGGCCGTTCACAAAATACAGGTTTGCTACAAGTCGAAGTGAACAAGAAAATGTCCACCTTCTTGTACAAGAAAGATACCCATGTGTACTGGGTTTCACGTTAGTATTATGTAAATAACAAAATGCACAAAAAAATTGTGTGCACATAGCCCTCTAAATCCGGGGGGGGGGGGGGCCTTTGCCCCCTGCCCTCCTCCCTTCCCCTAAATTACACTCCTGCAAACGCAGCATTCTGTAGGTTGTAACTTTCCTATCTGACCCACCCCCTGGCTGGTTCCTTGCATTTGTCTTAAGATATCAGGTATCCTGTCATATTGCCTTCACGCATCCTGATAAAGAATCTTTGACGCGACACCGGATACCTTAACAGCCGCCATATAAGCCGTTATGATTTTCGTTATGTAAGTTGCTAAACTGGCTGGTCATGCTTGTTGCCAAGGAATATGCTTTTTAATAGGTTTTTTTTTTCTCTCTTTCGTTAAAAGATTCCGAGTTTAAATGCTAAAATCCTGGTAGTCGCAAATATCGTTAGTAGCTTGCCTTACAAATTAGGTCACGCATCGCCACTGATATATACAATGGATTAGGTAAGTTGGATAGTTTTAATGGATAAGTATACTACGAAAAACAAATGACAAAAAAAAGTTAACTAAAAGATGAGTTTAAAGTAAAAATTACCAGATCATAAAAAGTAATTTTTAAATAAATAATATTACTCTGCGTTTGTGTACCAAGTCTACATCCGTCACCACAAAGAGTAGCATTATTGTAAACAGGACAGTAAATTTGCCTTTTCTCTCTCTCTCTTTCACTCTCTCTCTCTCTCTCTGTGTTTGTGTGTAAGACATATCAGCTCAATCGTAAGTGAGCAATTCGTTAATAAAAGGTGTAAACCAGCGTGACACGGTACTGTATGTTTGTGAAAGTTATCTGAAAATAAGTATTGCACATATTATGACTGAACTGTGAGGATTGTAAACTATATTTTCATAGTACACTACAAGTCTGCGGAACTTTGCTAAATTAAATGTTTTTTTTTTTCAGGAGTGCCTGTTCTTCACATCATTCCATACACATTTCCATCTGTGTGGCATACTCTTCAGGATAATCTTAGCATTATTAACATGTCAGTATGTGAGAATTTTAACAAAATATGGAGAATATTTGTATCGTGCTATCTTCACATTAATATTTGACTTTATGTAGCAGTACATATTTAAATTAAAAGTGAAATCAAAATGTTATGTACATATTATTAATAGCATAAATTTTAAATTGCATGGTGTGTATTCAAAGTTTTAAGAAATTAATTTGATTTAAACCCCCGGGAACAAATTTTTTTATGGCAGCTGTGAAAGGAATGTTCTGAAATCATTTTGTTTATGGCAGTTAAGGAGTTGGTGATTATTAATGACTAGGATGATTTTCCTGCATATAAAGTAAAATAATTTTCTTCACAATAATGGAAAGTTTTGCTATGAAGCAACTACTTTCTGCTCTAGGAAACTACTGACAGGAAAATCATTACAGCAAGTAACTCAAGCATATTAAGTAAAACTTTTTAACTTATCGTTTTAGTTCAGGTGTTACGTAAAACAAGTGTTCTGTAATTATTGTTCTGAAAGTGTGCATATTATGTACTCCTAATCCTTGCAATTAATGTTGTCAGAACATGTATTTATTAGCATAATGGTCACATCAGTTTTGAGATGGTGCGATCATTGACAATGTATGTTTGGACAACACACAGCATTGTTTCTCTTCCTTTTATGTATTTACCTTGCTCAGAAATATAAGTTGTAAAGTAATGGCCACGCCATAATCCTTTTGACAACAATTTTGCCCTTGCCAACACACATGTTTTATTCGTGAGGTGAAGGGCCAGACAACATCCATGCCCGAGCCAGGATTCAAACCCAGGACCTCTCGCACCTTAGACTGGCGCCTAACCGACTGTGCTATGGAGACTAGCTGCAGTATCTTAGTTCTGTTCTACCTCTAGCATAAACATTGTATCAGTACATACAGGAAAACTAATGAATAAAAATATGTAGTCCATGTTTACTGCCATTACTTTTTTTTTATCTATAGACAAATTAACATTAGATGTTGAAATTGTTTACATTGTAGCATAGCATTTAAAACCTGCAATGTGAGATATTTCGGTGTATTACAGAAACCCGGCAATCGGATGAAGTTGAATGTTAGCCTACATAACAAACTTCACTGAAATTCGATTTACCTTTTTTTTGCTGCGGAGTAAAAATTTTTTTTGGTTGTTTTTAAGCGAGAAAACAATGTATCTATGGTTTACAGAGTCATTTAATTCGATGTTTGACTAAGTCGCATGTCGCAGTTTAGAAATATTTTGTATATTCGACTATAGTCGAATGTCGCAGCGGAGTTTAATCAAAATATACACCTGGCTTCAGCTATTGTAACATACGTACAGATGTATAAGAAAACTTTTTAATGCTTGAAACAACATGAACATCAAATATAGAAACAATGAAGTTAACATACAGTAAGTCCCTTCATAAATAGCCTTACCTCTGAAAGTTATATTAGAGTTTTTATTTTGTCTTTCAGCAAAAAAAAAAAAAAAAAAAATTCAATACTGACTTTGCACTCGTGAGAGGGCACTCATGGAATTCAGTTTTCTCTTTTTTGGGACAAAGGTTGGTCATATGTGCCATTCAGAAGTATGCTTTTGATCCAAATAAGTCTGGCTGTTATATTTAGATTATTACATGTCTTATTTTCCTGCAAAACATTATGAAAATAGGGACCCCGTCCCCGACTAGGGGTGCTTCACAGTAAAAATGCAATTTTAAAATTTGACAATGGGGTAGGGTGCACAATTGATTTATGAATGTGATGAATGGAACCATGAGTATTCGTAAAAAAAAAAGGCGAGTCTAGTGTATAGGAAAAATTACTTGTTTGACTAACTACTACTGTAATTAAATGGAAAGAAAGAAGTACAAGAAAATTTTTTCACCAGGTTCTTCTATGAGGTATCACTTTCATACTGGCAGGTATTAAAATTCTCCCAAGCGACATGCAGATGACCAACTTCAATGCTACGTCAATCAAGTCAAGTAATTCATGCCAGTACTAGTTGTAAACATCACATCAGTGCAATGGTAATTGCAAACGTGATTTAAAAAATTCTGGTACTGTGGTTTTTTTGTCAGAAATATTGCTTCTTAAATATTATTGCCAACATAGTAGAGCCCCGACAATAAAAAAAAAAAAAAAAAACTAACTCTCATAAAATGAACATAAATTGCAAGGCAAGTCTCACAGATGAGCTTGAACCATCCATCAGGGGGAGGGGGTGGGAATTTGTTGAAAACTTTGGCAGTGGGAATGATTGAGATGAGCACGCATGGCCAAGCGCGAGCTATGCTGTGTTGCGTAACAAGTGCGTGCCTAGATCTGCTACCTGGTGGCTGGCACGTGGACTAGCAACTAGATACCTAGTCTTCACTGCGCTGTGGTGAACAGCGCAGGAACTAATTCACAGCTAGTGCTTCACATCTCCGTTATAGTTGGTGGAGTTAGCGTAAAAACATTTCACTTCCGGATACCAGTATGAAATTTTATACAGCACCTGTATACGTACTAAGGAACAAAAAACCGCCGGGAGACACTTGATCAGAGGTCATGACTGCTCTGTGATGACGTCATCAAAATGGCGACTATGACTATGGCCAGGGGTTCGTTGAAATGGTAATATCTTCACCATTTATCATCATATTGAGTTGTTAAGTATATCATTGGAAAGCTCTTTAAAAAAGCTACAAAAAAGGTAGTAATAGTTTTATTCTAAGACATGAGGTTAAGCTTTATCACAGTGACAACACAAAACACAACACTCTGCCAGATCTTACAAGATGTAGGTTCCACTTGAAGAATTTTCTTTTAATTTTTTGCTTAAGTTGCTCTTCCCTTTCTAATTGCATTATAAATTACATGTTAATAAAATATTAAGGTATGATTATGTATCTTTAAGGAAAAGTTAAATAGTGTTACAACATGGGAGTGAGCTGGTCTTAACAAACTATTGAAACACGAAACTAAAACAACCATACAATTTCATACAACTTAAAACTTAAATTGGCCACCTAAAACGTTTTTTATGTTCAGCATTGACCCTCACAGCTGCAAAGTAAAGTACAACTGAGGCCTAATTTTATACATAGACAATGTGTACATATATTTTTGCATTTGCATGCTATCAGTTCTTGTAGCTTCTCCATGGTAATTTCGGGGTTTGACGACCAGAGTGGCTCGTATTCATCTCCCACTCTCTTCCATCCCCACTGACATGGATCCTGGTGCGGAAAATTCCGTTGAAGGCAGTTAATCCACAAATAACACTGCAGGATAGTCCTCTTTAAGTGATACAGCAGAACATTGCTGGTTGGTGGAATGTTTTCAATGGGTCTGCTATGCTGTGTAAAGAGAATTCTCCTGGCTTCATTTACAGTCTCCACGGAGCTTGATGAATGGTACATAAGGACAACAAATCGTTGAATGAGTACAAGACAGACTAGTCATCGTTAGAAATGTTTTTGGGAACTTTGGAATAAGCCAAAAAAGCTTTGTCTATGTCTCGAAATGTCATCCATATTTTCCACGATGTAGTTTTTCCAATACCTGCAAAACTGGAAACTGTGTCAGCTCCTGTAATTGCATGGAAGAAAGGCAACATATCTGGAACTTCTTGTGGAACTTGTATGTGCAACTCATGAATGGGAAGATATTGAAGACACTTCCCACTTCCATACTCCAACCACAATTCTTCCAGATTTGGTAGTCTTGAGAAAGCATACATGGCAATCACTACAACATCACTGTAAACAGTTTTCACTGTGACTTTTGAATGTCTCGAGTATTCAATAGCATGGCGTACATGAAGGAATAGACGAGCATCGGCTTCTTCGTGGGATGTGGGAGAAATAGTTTCAAAAGTGTCCATGTGTGAACCAATTACCGTGTCTCTGTAGGTGCAAATGACTTGTTTCCCAGTGGGCAGATCCATCTTTACGAGGTTTTCTGCTAAAAAACTGAAGAGATCTTCTTTGTTTTTGCTGTGAGCAAGGAACTTACTGAAG
>PNEQ01011219.1:21268-66064 GCA_003012365.1 Medauroidea extradentata | reverse complement strand
TATATATATATATATATATATATATATATATATATATATATATATATATATATATACATACACACACACAAAAATTGTGTAATTATATTTTATAAAGTTGTGTAATCTGGCGTACCTGAAATATTCCGGTGGCCCTTTGTATAGTGCATGTACCCTTTATAAAATAGACAAAATTTCTGTTCTGCTAATACTGTTACCTTGCGTTCGATGCTAGTGATCAGGTTTATGCAGCATGTTTCACAATTTGACCGACAAAGTTTTGTGAGATATTTCCTTGTGTGAAAAATAAATAGAATATAACAGAACACTTACTAATTGAATTGAATTCCAAGGAAGGTATAACTAATTCAAAATCACGATTTTCAGTATTTTTGTTGCAAAGTATAGAAAAATTATCAAAATGTAATCCACAATTCTTAGAATAATGTTTAATTTGTCCGAAAATGTGCGATAAAATGCAAACTCTATAGTTAAATAAAACATGAAAGACGGTTACTACTGTTGAAAATGAAAACATTCAGAAAATGTTCAAAAATATGTTAAAAAGAAAGATAATGTTACAGTAAAACTGTTCAGAATTAATGTGGATTAAAATAGCTTCAAACTTTTCGTAAAATTAAATACGTATTCATAAGAACAACATCATCTAATCTCGACGTCAGTTACAACTCCCATTTCAACTGTTGAAATTCGAGTCTTCCTTAGTAAAGTCACCAAAATAACTATTCTGCCATCATGCGATAAGACCTTTTGATTTTGTATTAAAAAGTCGCCGAGTTCTGTTGAGTGTTCATATAACACCCGTTATGTTATGATGGGACGGAAGTTTCCTGATTTACGTTGGTACAGTTGAAACTCATCTGAACTGCGTTCTCCTCACAACTAATCAATCACTCATTCCACGGAGGAGGAACTCAGACCCTAACGAACACCCAACGGAAAACTCTAAACGTATGCTGATCCAACCAATGCTAGTTCCAACGACACTAACCAAATATAAAATCACCTCTCGAAATGAATAGTTAATATTACTTAGATATTTAAGTGCTGACAAATGGTGGTGAATTACAAGTAGTAGAAATAATAATTGAACATTTGGCTGTGTGGAGGACAAAATAATGCCAAAGATACGCAAATATTTGTGCATGTGAAGGTTTCTGCAATAACCTCCGTAAATGCAACTCGTAAATTAAAGCCAGTAGACGTAAAACTATCCACAAAATATTCAACTGAGATTTAGAAGAATGTATGGTCAAATGGTTAATTTGATTTGGCACGAACATAATAGGAATTTCGCCTTACGTTACGACTTTGGTAAACTAGAAAAAACTATATTTAACTGGCGTGGAGACATCTAGCCGACTTTGATATATTCAGCGGTGATACTATAATTTTTGGCGTGGTATTAAAAATAAAGGTGTCTTGTACATGTCTGTCATTTTTAAGATTCTTAACCAAGATACCTGAAATGGATATGAAAAAAATCTCCCAATATTTTGCTTTTTTCAGTACCGAGAAAATAAACGTTGAACATAGCAGGGAACCTAAAATATGTGTAATCTGAATGCTATTCCTGAAACACACATCATTCACGAACAGTTTTGTAACAATTCGAGATTCGGGAAATTTCGCGGGTCCGAAGATCTGCTATCTAATCGCCACAGACCTTTATACACTCTGTCTTCAGATGTCCTCAGATACTTGTTCATTGGCTGTTACTCCGGTGAGTTGCCAGTTATACATGTGACAATGTAGCGCGGGAGTCTGTGGCTGTTTTCCTGCAGGTCTATGCTATTGGTTCACATACCTCAGTGAAGAGCTTCAGTAACAAATGTAATTAACTTGTACAGGAGTTTGCAGTCAAACGTCTTCTCTAATGGATTCGCGATATTTCCGGTGTCTGTAGTAATAACATTTTGTCTGCAGAAGCTATGCACGCCGCTGATTTTGTAGAGTTGGGGGTTGAAGTCAGCCAAAAGCGCTAGTCAAATAGACGACAAAATCCACGTGACAGCGTTTCACCCGCCCCCTACTCCACCTCTTTGTCTTCGCCGTGTCGCAGTCGACGGCCCTGCCTCCCTCGCCTGCCCACGCGGCCGGTCCTGAGGGTGTCGTCGACCGCATGGACGCACTTACGGTTCAAGGCCTCCTCCAGTTATTAAATCCCCGCTCGTATCATGCATACTAACGCTTGTTAATAATTTCGGTTCCCTTCCTATTTTGTATACGATGGCCCCAAACTGGAAAAACTTTCAAGTAGACTGCGCGGAGGGCCCGGTCGCACAACGGCCCAAGTCGCACTGTCGCTGGCTCGCCGTAGCTCATGGTAGCCCATCGCTCACTGAGTTCGTGTCGCTTGCACGACCCCGTTTCGAGCATGGTCCACATGCTCATCCTGAAGGCACTGCTTTCCGTCGCACGTCTGTGCTGAGAATGAGCAAAGACGTCAGAACGCTAGGCGGTACTCAGGGCCAAAATGTTGCGCGTTCGGTGCATGGAGTGGTGTAGATATCTGAGGGCTGCTATACATTACGCGCATGACGCCTCAACGTAACCTATTGGCGCAATTAAATCAACTGGCGTGCAGACAGCTAATGGAAACAAAAGCCACCAAAGTCCTCTTTCAGTAAAAATGGTCACAAAAACGTCACTACATACACTTTTTTTAAAAAACGATGGAAGGAAAATTTTGATTGTGTGACGGGGAGTTTAGGGTGATCAAAACTCAGGGTTCTACTGCGTGCGGAACCGGTAGCAACACACGATGCCTGTGAAATGTTTACATCGCACATGTATTCGTATGAATATTTATCTTAAATTCAGCCCATTGAGATTACCATTAAATATTGCTCTGATGTGAAACGCTTGTTTGTCATTATTAAGTTTACATAAAAATTACATCCTCAGAACTAGTTTTGTTTTCATGGACATGTGAAGTCAAATAAGTAATACTGTCTTACAATATTGTGGTATTCTAACATACCACGCTGTCTGAATAACGGTTATTGTACTATATCGAAAATTTGGCGATATTCATAACATATAGTAAACACTCTCAAACAGTATCTGTGAAAATATTTGCGATCTTTCTCTAACAACACGTATACCATATACCATGTTCATAAACTTGTATGTGTACGTGCTAGAAGGAGTTACGGCCGTGAAAAGGTTGGGAAAGGAGGAGGGGGAAGATGAGGCCAATAGAGAGTGTGGAAAAGAAATTACGGTAAGGTCAATCTTCACACGTGTATTAACTACTGTGTCCACTACACACAATTAACGAGTAGCTGTAAAGAAAGTAATTTTGAAGCTCCGTAGAATTATACGAGGTGAAACTTATTTTTTATGATTTGATTACAAGCATGGCGTGTGTCGTGTATGGTGAGAAAATCTTTAATCTTGGTCCTATCTGAAGAAATTCAAATTTATTTTATAGTTTTCGTAGATCGTGTAAGTAATTTATGATATTCTTCGAAATTCCATTAATTTTGGTATTTAAGTATTTATTGTTAAATACGTCGTGCGATGGAAAATGATCATGCTATCGTACCCATCGTAGTTAAGATGATCTTTAACTCAGGCCACGTGGGGAACGATTCATCAGAGTACCACCGACAACATATGGGCCGCAGCGTGCTGTTCAGAAGTCACGTCAAGCTAAGCCGTAAATAGCTAACAAATAGCACAAACAATGCCTCAACCTAGACGTTTTTGTTTGGTTGCCATAAACTCCTTATTTTAATTCGTGTATCTCTACTGAATTGTCGGGACTTAACTTGCCAGTTTTCATACCTTTAGACTCACTCAAATTTATGACGAGGGCAGTGAAATATGTCGTTATTTGGTAAAGATTCCTGGCCAAGATTGGATGCAGTTGCCTCTGGATGAATTTAAAATGACGGCGCTCTAAACACAACAACGTAGCGTTTTCAAAAGGCATTCAAGGTTGGTGGCGCTGAACAGAAAGCATTGGAACATTGCGTGTTTATCTTTGTCACGAGCACGGTCGTAGAAGAACAGGTCTGGACACTCGCCTATCTAACAATGTATTTTGCTTGACCCCCTTGTTGTTTGGCTGTAGTTCGTCAAGTTACCGAGAATATCGTACTTTTAGGCGCTGTTTTCCGGGCGGTCGGACTCAAACTCCGTCCACTATTTTCCATTGTTAAATTTATAAAGTAAATTAGGGTTGCCGGAGCCTTTTTTTTAAATTGTGAGAGAAGAAAGTGTTTCATAAATAGATAAAAAATACGTTTTGATAAATTGTTTATCTTAGCGGAAAGGAAGTGGGCGGAGTTTAGTCCGACCGCCGTAACATCAGCGCCAATAAAACACAATATTGTCGGTAACTTGGTGAACTACAGCCAAACAACAAGGGGGTCAAATATCCAGGCGAGTGTCCAGACCTGTTCTTCTACGACCGTGGTCACGAGTATGCCACCTGGGCGCGGGCCGCGCACGACGACGCACGATCTTTCATTCTTGTAACTTCAGCACACTTACTGAATACATTTTCTTTTCGCGTCAGAGTTAGTTCGTATTCAGACGTCGCCTTTGCACAGAGGAACTTGCAGGTGCTAGAACTTTTTCGAGACGCTTCGGGTTTGCGTAGCTGGTTTTTTTTTCTTCTGTTTAATAGATACATAATACAACTCTACTTAAAACTTTCACAATTAACGTTCACATAAAAAAAGATATAGCTGTGGGATTCAAGCACAACCAATTCAGAATAAGAAATTACCTCCTTTGCAATCGAGACGTTGCCATTGGCCACCAGATTTTCTCAGGGTATTCTTGTTTACCCGTAATTGCATTCCACCTCTGCTTCACACTCAGCTCACATCATCTTCAACCAGCACTCGAGACCTCGATGACCAAAATTCTTCCACTCCTCTCCTGTATCATCACGATGTGAGAAATTCGCATGTGATGAAATATTAATAATATGTTTATGTCCATCAGAAGAACTGTCGCTCAGAAGAATGATGAGTTAACGGTTTGATTGTCGGAAATCCGCATCACTCCGTGCTCTTCTGGAAATGAATAAAACGCGCCGACCAGCAGCATCGTCCGGCCACGATTCCCACTTGCGAAAATCCGGGGACCGACCCCACCGCACTGAAAAAACGGTTTTGTGGTGACTGGAAAACATTTTGTCAATATGGACCTCACCAAATTTTTTTTGTAGTGACTACTAAAATTTTTTGCTTTCCCCAATAATGTTTTGCAGCGACAACCAAAAAATTTTGTAACCAGTGCAAAATATTTGGTGGGGTCCATATTGACAAAATGTTTTGCAGTCACCACAAAACCTTTTTTTTTCAGTGCGTGAATCGAACCCTGATCGTCTTGGTCTAACCCCTCGACCAACGGGGCCCCTAGCGCGCTATAGAGAATGATGCAGAGTTTTTTGTCGGAGCAAATACTTCACATACTTATCCACAAAGCGTAATGGTTTCTAACATCAATTTCTGTATAGGAATGGTTACTTTGCTCGTAGTACGTCATAAAAGTAAAATTATATATATGTTACTATATTCGTGTAATAATCTCTGTTGGAACGTAAATAAATAATTCAAGCGTATGCCTATGATAGTGAGTATCTGTAAATCTTATAATGTTGTAGGAACTTGCTTATTTTGCAGTAAAGTGAAGGGATGTTCTTTATCCCAGTAGAGGCATAAAAGCAATTTAGTTTTTTGCTCTCTAATAACAATTTTATTACTAAGAAAAAGGTTTTAAAACTAACTGATATTTCTTGTCAGTTTACGGGAAATTACGCTACGCGCATTCGTTTTCATACCTCATTATTCTTGCGGTTAGCATGACTGTTCGTAACTTATCCGAAGCGTGCGTGGTTCGTTCTATGAATGAGTGAATTTGTCTGATGGCTAATGAGATAATCATCGCTAGGAGTGAACATACCATTGAGTAAAAGCGTGTTTTTTTCCTCTTGCGTACTGCTGAGAAAGTGACTTTTCGAGTCTTGCAGTCGTCATCGCGACATGTGAGTTGAACTCACTCGGTAGTGGAGATTCTGCACGTCGTCATTGCCCTCCGAAGGTGAAGACTGACAGATGTTCCAATGCCGTAGAGCTAAAGCAGCGTTTACACGATGCAAGATACATGCAGAACTCAAGTAAGATGACGGTTTCTCATTCAGTGTGGATCTCGAACGAAATCAGTAAACAGAGCATGCCCAATTATCCGGTGCGAGATCTTGCAACTCGTACGGAAGGAATGATGGTTTATTATGTATATTGGTCGTAGATATGGATGGGAGTAAATCATAATAATGTTGCGTGAAAAGGAATTTGGCGAGTCATACATGTCAATATCGTGCGTTTTTATGCATAATTGATACAGGGAAGCAGAGATAGCATACGTATTTACAAAAATTGTAAGAAACTATTATTTTTATCTCGTGTTCATTGAAAATTAAATGTTATTGTTGTTACTAACGAGATGGTTGTAGAATGTCGACAGAGGTCATCAACCAGTCTTCTTCAGTAAGTGAACTTCCTGCATGAGCATTGTCGTTTTGGTAATTTAGCACGAGAGTGCGCATGAGAAATCTCAGTACAACATTAACTCTTGCGTGGTGTAAATGCAGGAGGCAACGAGGCGTCGGGCGAGATCACATTGGGCGTCCACGTGTGACATCTTCAACACACACGCCTGCTGAGGAGCGGCCGTGTTTATTTTCTGGAAGTCGCTTTCTTTTCACAGCGGTGGCTTTGCTGAGGACATTTAGGTTAAGGAGGGGCGGGGAGGGAGGTGTTAGGGTCTGGGTGGACACGCTACAAATGGGTCCCCACTGCTGCTTGCCTCGCTTTGTTCGTACAAAAGGGGCTTGGAAAGAGGGCGGCTGGCCTTGGGAGACAAGACTGTCAACATGCGGCCCCCCAGACTGCGGCGAGACGCGCCATGACATGCCCCACGATGTTCAACCGCTGATTGGGTTGTCCACTCCTGCTACAAAATAACAAGCCAACTTTTTAATCACTTCCGGGGAAATCTCTGAGAAATGGTATGTTTTACGTATAGGTCTATATGTAGAGATTACGATTAGAGATTATGGTGTATATTGAAAAAAATGTTGTGCCTTGAAAACCTTGAAAACACTGTAGTTTCTTGTGACATGTATGGCTGAGTGATATACGTCTGACCAATAATAGGCATAACATATTACTAGAGATATGAAAAATTCCCGTTTTCTTTTGGTCGTTTCGCAATTGACCAGTGACTTATTTGAAACTTCCTGGAAGTAGTTTAGTTAATAGTACAGAAGCAACTAAATGCAGGCTCATATCACTGAGTCATCAAGCAGCCAGTGAGCAGATAATGTCTGCTTGAATACACAGATGTTCTTGGAGGCTAGCCTACATGTCAGTGAACCCGCGAATTTTTCCGGACTCTACATATTACAATAGCAGTATTCATGTTGGATTAGTCAAATAGGGCTACAGCCCTACGTACAAGCGAAAGCCAATAATATTTTTATAAGCTGAACGTGCGTTGAAATTCAGCAAACGGTCAAGCTTTCCCGCGATAAACCACCTTGTCTAATTATGAAATATCGCGGGAAAACTTGACTGTTTGCTTTGCTTCAGCGTACCTTCGGCTTACAACAAATATTACTGGCTTTCGCTTGTACGTGGAGCTGTTACCCTATTTGACTGATCCAATAAGAATTCAGCTATTGTGATATTTGATGACTGACATTGATCTTCAGCTAACTACGTTGTGTCATACATATATCACCCAATCATTCATGTTATAAGAAACTGCAGCGTTTTCAAGGGTATGTTGGTACAACAAATAATTCGCTGTATTATACCTAGAGACACTGGTAAGTCGCTAGTAAAGTTGTTTGTCTGCTAGGGTCCCATATGCTACGTATAACACTGAATGTTTGGCACCTAGTGGCTCTCGTTTATATGAAGCACCGTGTCCTTCTTCAACAGACTCAGTTAGAACTGTACATTTTAAACACAGAACGTGTGAGATTTGCCATAAAACTGTTCACACGTGTCACGATTAAGATACTATAGTTTATTGGAGACTATGTTAAATTTTTTTCGAGATTTTCCAGTGTCTCTAATTATACCATAATCTCTGTGTATAGGATGTTGCAGACTAGAGACATTGCATGAGTAGGCACAGGGCATTAATCACCAACACGTATGTTATATTGCAACCTGTGATTTTAAGTCATGAGAGCAAATTTACCCAAATAATTTTTTGTAAACGTACAATGTTTTAGTACTTATTCTCAATTTAATCTGTGTACAGGTACTACGCGATGTTATTAGAGTTCAGAAATGTCGCAAAGATTCTATTTGTACAAATATAGCTTCCATTTGTTTGCAAGTTAATAGACATAATTAAATTGTGGTAGATAGTGTGGGGCGCCGTTTTCCTCGGTCTCTAAACACTGTGCAGAGCTCCAGTCTTGTATGTGTTTGTGTGAAGGCATGTATGTGTGAGCGTCTGTGTGTTTATATATACATACACACATATATGTAGGTGTAGTACACGTGTATGTATGTACGACTATATTGGGTGTTCATCTAAAAATAGACGTATAATAATCAAATAAGCACACCACGTGAATCCTGGACTATTTGGAGACAGAAATGTTAGTGGCAAAATGTTGTACGATGATGACATTTTATATGAACAATGTGGCAACATAATACGGAGTAAGTCTCCTCTTACGCTACACAGATATCTTACTACTACTGTTCTGACTGTCATATTATGGGAGCAGGTTCAAATCCCGAGTAGTCCTAACATGATTCTACGTTTACTTGACCTAACATACATTTTTGCACAAAAACACTCTGTCAATAGCCACGAAGTTGAGCTGCAGGTGAGCACGTAAGGCGCTGAAACAAAGTGGGGAAAAAATCGTTTCACCAAAAATTCCCGTCCCTAGTTACGATGGAGGTGTACATTGCACTGTGGGCCGCTTATTCAGACTTTTAGCAGACGTTGTGCTTTGTACCGAGTGCCGCTGAGTTAGTACCGGTCGGTCGATGCTTCACCTTACGTCTCTACATAAGTTATTGTTCGTGGAATATACAAGCAGTAAAATCCTTCTCGGAAATCTCACCACGCTCCGCTTACTGTGCAAAAGTGGCACTATCGTTTGGTTGAAAGTGTTAAATCTCTCGGAGAGTAATTAACCGTTATTATTTTAAGTTGTTTTGTCCCTGCGAGAATACTTTCTTAGTATTTTTTAGAGTTGGGTGATTCCGTTTTGAAGCTCACAGCACTCAGGGAGACAGTAATACTAAGCCTACATCTCACCTAGAACTCTATCTCAAGTTTTCTATCGAAGAAACGGTACGTGTCTAAAACTGTACGCACTGATGAACGCGCAGAACCAGCGAAATTTAACTGCAATCCTTTTAAAAGTTCACCGAAACCACTGAACTCCGGCGTTCTGCCTCTGTGGTCAAATAGTCACTGATTTTCTTTATGACTGAAATATGTTGATTTTATTGCGATTATTTGTTGCTGCAAATGAATTACTCTGCTCGTAACTAATCAGTTTTTCCCAATTCGTTTCGTTCAGTCTTCGCCGTAGGTTTTTGTATTCTTCATCGTTTGTCTGCGTTTACTCGCGCAGCTGACTTCAGAAATGTCAAACTGTGACGTGTACTGTACGCTGGTTTACATTCTGTTCGTCAACAAATAAAGGCTTTCAATTGCAAGATGACTATTCAAATTACTATGGAGTACGTCCTATTTGCATTGAAGCTCGAGCTGACGTATTTCCAGCGAACTCATTTAACCTGCTGAAAAAAAAAATTCAGCACGAGTGTATTCAATGCTACTTTAACCTTGGAATTGGGTGTTAATTTTATGTTGTTACATGTACGTCTACGTGTTTCTTTTAACAAAGGTAGACCGCATTAACGCACAATTTAATATATTTTCTGCGAGTCCACATTTTGGCGTTGTAAGCTTGAATAATTTTAAAATATCGCGTAGATGTATGTGTCTATTTTAATTGCTTCGTTAACCAAACTTTAGATAACATACGCGCTATTCACCGAATTTTTTACGAATATTTATTTATATCTTGTCGTGACCATGATAATGGATGTGTTTCAAAACATACAGCGAAGAACGTTCAAAAATTGCAACGAATGTTGAGATCAAACTATTTCGTTGTATTCCTTTACCAATTATCTATGATATCATATTTCTAACTAATTGACGATTTTGGTCAGCACTTAAGGGCGTTCAAGTGGGGAAAAATCATAATTTTATATTTGTATGAAATAGTTTTAGTTTTGTAGGCATTACCTAAGAGTACATTAACGTCTAACGAAAAAAAATTAGCTCAGCCAGTTTTCCCGTAATGTCACTTCAAAGTCAAAATTTGCATATTTTTACTTCATACAAA
Organism: Medauroidea extradentata; assembly: GCA_003012365.1. NCBI lineage: Eukaryota > Metazoa > Arthropoda > Insecta > Phasmatodea > Phasmatidae > Medauroidea > Medauroidea extradentata. The sequence continues at coordinate 55,644 of PNEQ01011219.1, read as the reverse complement.
ACTTGAAAACCAGTAAATATAATGAAATGGAAAAATATCTCATCAAAACTACACGTCACTGTCTACGGCTTGAAGCATATACAAACCCATTATAAAATATTTTTGTGTTTAAAATAAATTTCTAAAAGTACCAAAAAAATTTCAAATTTTGAAGTTTTTTATTTAACATAAATATTTTTTGTAACGGGTTCTATATGCTAGAAGCCATAGACAGTAACACGTAGTTTTGACGTGATTTTTTCCATTTCAATATGTTAACTGGTTTTCAAGTTTTGTATGAAGTAAAAATATGCAAATTTTGACTTTGAAGTGACATTACGGGAAAACTAGATGACCTAATTTTTTTCCGTTAGAAGTATGTGTACTCTCAAGTAATGTGTACAAAACTAACACTATTTCATACAAATATAAAATTATGTTTTTTCCCCACTTTAACAACCTTAACACCTAGGTGAGGAGTGACATGATGTGAGAGCGAAGCAGCACCGGAATTTGGCCCGGGCGGAGGGGGCAGGAGATCACCAAGAAAGCCCGCGGACCAGCAGCTTCGTCCGACACGATTTTCAAATGTGATAATTCGGAGACCTACCCCGCTGGAACTCGAACCCGGATTACCTTGGTGAGAGGCGGGTGCTCTAGCCACTGTGCCAATCGCGACCCATTTAACTAATCGAACAAGTTGTTTGCTTAAGTTATGAAGTTAAATCTAACACAAGCGTTAGATTAAAACTGTTATCCAGCTGATTTAAAGGAAATAAATTATCCACGAGAAAAACAAATTTGCATTCAGAACTTTACATAAATACCCGAAAGTTCTCTCTGGTGGATGCATCGCTCTGATCTGATCATGCTCACTTTCCAAGATTTTAGGATTTAATAATTAGAGGATGTGGTTGTCTCGCGCGGTGCGTACATTCAGGATTCAGGATTCAGGATGTATTATTTTTAAATGCTTCATACTGCAAAAGCAACGCAAGTGGTTAGGGAGCACAAAAATGCTACCACTCCCCGACTATTTTGATAGTTTCTATTCCCAACTCCATCAACAACACACCATGTTTATCATAAGGAAGACACTGTGAGCTTCCATAGTTGTCAGAACCAAGTCAGACATTACGGATATCTGTGATCGAACTCAGGAATTACAAATCGAGTTGAGCACGCCTAGATTTAACTTTTTTGCTGATTCACCTTCCTGCATACAACTATGCCCGCCGTACGGTAACTTGGTACTTTGTGGAAGCCCTGCTTCTAGCTTGGATCTGTTTTCACACCAACTATTTATACTTCCGCCAAACATCAACAATAACGTTGCCAGGCAGACGTCATTACTGCAAGCCGACGTACATTGTTCATCTGCCGCCACTAACTACGTTACTTCTAAAATATTGTAATATATACTAAGTAAATATACATTTTATTTCATTTCCTGAAAATTAACACATGTGTATATTCCATTGAACGATTTTCAATATTTTAGCTGCTGTTCATAATATACACAAGAACTTATGTCAACGACATCAAAGCCAGCCCGACCATCCTCCAACCATCGTATAACAGACGTGTTTAACTTCACTTTTAGAATAATTATTACGAACACTTTTCATACTCGCGGACACGTAACAATAAAAATCGAATGTATTTATTTATTTACCTCACCGTATTGCTTTTTTCATTTGCTTACATAGTTGTATGGTAATAACGGAAGTATTCTTAGTAATTTTTTTCAACAGTTCGTTTCTGAAAGTATCAACTTACCGTACGGCCGGTATACGACACGACTGTCCATGCGGTGAGTAATGCATGTCAAGATCAGTGTTAGATGAAAATAGTAGATATTTCTTCAAGGGATCTTGATGCATTCGCTGCTGCTGGATTTAAAAGGATGAGGGATTTGATGCATGCGCCCTTGTATTACTTAAGTCCTGTTGCACTTGTAAAGTTTAGTGTTCATTTCGAGATTGAATTCGGTAGTGGTCTATAATCGACACACTTTTACATCAGCTCACGAATTTAAAACGAAATTGGCTACATGCAAATAATCTTGCGAACTATAGAGGGTAAAAACACGTTGATTAATTTTTTCTCAACAAATGAAATCATAGTAATTTATAGAGATACTGTATAAATTATGGTGAGATTAACAAATATGTACGCAATAAAACATAAAAACCAAACTGACAACAGTTATAAGATAAACATAAGGTGCAAAACTCTAAATTACGTCATAAACATGGATCGACGTATTGGAGTTCAACACATGTTAAATCCATCGACTCTACACATTCGCTGTAAAACCTCGGGATATAGCGTACGATTAATTTGTGTCAAGACTTCACTGTTTGAAATGGGACAATTCCTTACTATACAATTCGTCCGTTTCGTCCCTCACATGTTTGCTTTAGGGCTAATTTTCACGATGATAGATCGCGATCGTTACTTTCACCACAGTAACTCACACGATACTCTCTTTGTGTTAACAGCTTTGATAGTCTATCGCGCTATCGTGAGAGTACTGCAACTATCACAACAGTTTCGTTGTGTAAACATTGATATAGTACTATTGTAGAAATTTTAATGTTATTGAATATTTGATCTTTGTCAAGACATTTTACCAATAAATATCCGATACATTTTAGTTTTGTCAATTTATTTACACTTAATAGCAATCATATTAAATCTGACAAATGTATGGGACCTGGTTTCGTTGATACGAAATGGTGAAGACCAACTCTTACAGAGACGTGGAATAGAGCAGCGAGGTGTGGGTGCGTTCCAAGGACTGCTCGGAGTTGTCCTGTGGAATCATTAGACTAATAGATACAGGCGTATCGAGCCAGTAACGTTCAAGAGTCGAGGAACGGATTCTCCAGTTACACGACTTCAGTAATAGGAAAATATTAATTGATTCCTTCAGGAATGCCTATGCCGTGCTTGTTGTGTAAAGCCAATTCTCTTGAAACACAACCACTCTTCGCCGCTGTTAAGGTAAGTGGACTTTGTCTCGTCGATAGTGAGGTTATTATAGACGGTTAAAACACAACTTGGTACGACGACAGGAGCTGCGCAAGGAGTCGGCCATGGCCTTTGCTAAGGAACCATCCCAGCAATCGCCTGGAGGATGCTCAGGGATTGAACTGGGGTCTCTCGAATGCGACTTCAACGTGTCACCGTTGCGCCACCTTGCTCGGCCTTCGCCACTGGTGGAATAGCAAGTACTGGCGGTGCACGCCACTTCCTCAGCGTGCGTGTTCCCGGTGCTCGCTCCAGGGGCACAAGCGTCGGGTCATTACACTGGCGTCGTCGTCGTCCCGATAGCTGGGGGAGCTTCAAGGCGACGCGACACGACGGGAAGGTCAGCTCTCGCCACTGCACTTGACCGGTTATGCCTCCGAGCCTGCTGGCGTTATCCACCGTTTACACGGCAATCCTATTAATCACATCCGCCCAGCTCTGCATTCTACAAGGCCATTATGGCTACCAGATAATCATTATTTTATACTAAGGGCGCATAATTATATGGCTTGGACGATTACAATTTGCAAACGTATTCTGTCCCCCTGGCTGCCAGTCAACCCGTTCCCTTACCGCTAGTTCAGCGCAGGATTATGGAAAAACACGGCGGTCGCCGGCTGGCTTCCGTCACTTCGTTCCGCTCGGGCGCTTCCCACGAGAACATGTTGAAACCGCTTCGTGTCGCGACTTACTCGCTGTCCTCTACCTGTAGGTTACATAGAAGCACATATATATGTTTATATGTTTGTGATGGAGTAGGCGTTTATGTATTGTGTTATGACATATGGTGGGTCTAACCCTTCTTGTTCAATGTTCCGTTGTAAATAAATATTTATTTAATTAAAATTACTAAACATTCTTTATTACTACGTTTTGCCATATACGTCTTCAGGTTAAATCTAATAATTTGTACCAATATACCCATCACACGATGATTCTGAAACGGCGATAATTGGTGTTTTTTACTATTTACGTCATTATGTTTGATTTGATATTATGGACTGATCAGGAACTTATGTTAATGTAGTTTATGAAATCAGTAATTATATAACAACCAAAACAGAAAACCAACAATTTGCAGTACTTGAAATAACCCTACCTTAACCCCCCTAGGAAATGTGTATTATAAAACTGCCGGTTTTATCATCAGTGAGTTTCAACTGACAGTACGCTGCTGTCTGGTATCTAGCTAATGCTACTATGAATAGGCTATAAGCAGGGACCCATATTTTGTTGGTGAAAAGATTTCTGCACCAGTTTATGCTTGTGCCTTACGTAGCTGGGCTTCATGGTCAGTGATAGGATATTTTTAACTCTCACTTGTATGTACATTTTACTGCAGATTACAGAAGTGATGACATACCACATGAGCGTCATGGATAAGTGTGTACGACTTTACGGAACTCTGCTATAGTGGATAACTATGTATTCTGTTAGCATAACTCCACTTAAATTCAGTTCTTCGTTTGTCCCAGGTTTATCACTGAAGACCGTCGCTCAAGTAAATCGTAGTCCAATTGCAACATCAGCACGATTTTGCAAGATTTGCAACGCCAGCGAACGTTTCTTCTCCTGCATTCTCCTGCTTGCCATCCGGCAAACAACTGACGGGGTGGGGGGGGGGGGACTCGTGACATACGCCGTTTTTCTCGTCACTGAACTACTGGTGGGTCGCTATTCCGCGGCGGTGTGGGCTGTGTAGCTTTCCCTCTCCTGTCTCCGTGGAAGTAGTTTAAAACACTGCGTCACCCACGTGCCCACGTTAGGACCCATCGTTTATACAAAAAAATCTTGGGGAGGCTGGAGCATGCTAATATTCTAGATAACGTCGTACAGATGTCGTCAGTATACGGGCGTGAAAATTAAAGCAGAAAAAAATAACTATTAGTTTTTTTACAGTAATTTTCGCGTCTGTTTTCGTTCTCGTTGAGAAAACTAAAGTGTGTGTGTGTGCGCGCGCGCGCGTCCGTGACTTTCTGTAACCTGAAATCTCACAGTCGGAAGGCGCCCTAGCGACTGACTTTAACGTCTATGGCTGCCCAATTATAGGCCTGATGCTGCACACACACACTCACACATATGTAGCTATATATATATATATATATATATATATATATATATATATATATATATATATATATATATATATATGTGTGTGTGTGTGTGTGTGTGTGTGTGTGTATCTGTGTGTATAGTATTGGTTATTGTTCGGATATTAAGTTCAACATATGTTCACAGAGAGACTAACGACTACGTGATAATAGAGACTTCTCTAACAGCTTGATTTACAGCTTGGTGCTCATCAACCGAATAACAATGATCCCTAGTATATTTGGCTAAACAATGACTTTGTTTCAATTGATTATTAAAATTTAGTTTAGTTCTTTTGGAACGCTCCCGAATTGATTTCATTTAACAAAGTTCGTTACATACTATAAACATACTAACTAAGTTACAAAGTACTTAATAATTTTAAGATGTCATCAATTTTGTGTATTAAATCGGGCCACTTGACCATTTAGTAGCCTAACACTGCTTGCGTAGTATTTTACTAGAATTGACAATGAGTTGCCTCTGGTTGTAGTATATGAAGAACTTACAGCAGTGCAGGCGGGCCGGGGTGAAACCTATGACTAGAGGTAGCCCTACGTGAATTTCGCGAATTCATCCGGCAGTAGCCTAGATTGCTCAGTCCTGTACACGCTCTAGATGCAGTCGATTATTTATTGGTTTACAACATTACAAGCGATAGCTCTATGAATCATTTCCTTATTTACTACTGGCTTGTAGTAGTCAAATGCGTTTCGTGACAGCCGCCAGCTAATCACACACGTGATTATGAAGTATATACTTTTGGCGTTCAAGCTGACCTGTAATGTATTTGCGAAATTGACGTACCTTTATCTATGACCTCTGAAGTGCGAGACATGCTATCGCTACCAAACCCTGTTGGACGTGCAGTACAGTACATGAGTTCATTTCAGCAGACATATTGTTGCAAGATTCTACCCTGTGTGTAGCCAGGCTCGATTAAGATAGAGGACTTGAGAAATGAAAATGGAAATTATACTAAATTCGTAATATTTACAGATCGTGCGGACATTATTTGCAGTACAACATGAAGCATTTGCCATCAAATTACAGTACTCACGTCCTGAACTATAGATTTGATTAAAGTCTGTCGTTACCAAAATTATCTGCTTTGAAGCCCGCATTGCAGGTGGGGAAAGGGTGAGATGCGTTGCGTTAGCTGCCGGGCGCTGTCTTATAACAGCATTAAGAGGGCGTGCTTGGTACATAATTCAACGCTAAAAGCATTAATCTATAACTTTAGGTTTCTTGGAGCCAATTTGTGAAAATTAAACAATAGCAATCCTAGACAATAGTTTTAGCCAACGTTTTAAACAAAATTGTTTCCAGTGTTACGAACTTCTGAGGCACAATCTCTGACGTCGGAACCTCTTGCATTTAACTGCGGCGCAAGAGATCACGCGTAACGAATTAGTAATTCTGGATGAATATTTACTTATAAAGTTGGCAAATACCATTATCTAGGATTGTCATTGAGTATTTTATCCATATTGGCTCCGATAAAAAGCGTAGAAATCAGTTAATGTTTTCAGCGTTTACTTATCTGCCACGCACTCTTAACCTATGTGTTTACACACACACACAACATATATATATATATATATATATATATATATATATATATATATATATATATATGTTCTGCCATTAGTAAATATATCTGTCTTAGAGTTCCAAATTACAACCATAGAAGAAGTGGTACTTTTGGTACAACTAATAAAGAAATGGACCTAGTTAAACGGTGTGTTCTAATGTATAATAAATCATTCAGTGAGTTTGATCCCTTCATTGGAAGGATAATCACATTCCAAAATTTAGCAAGACATTATAAAAGTTGAATCTGTTTTTCTTTACAAACAGTTACACTCCACCTAGGTTGGTTATAGATCATTATCGGGGTACATTGCCCCCTCTTTTTGTTTGTTAATGTCTTTCCTCTTCCTGTGTTTTTTTTGTGTTAGTATTGTCGGTCTATGTGTTTGTGTTACTGTTGCTTGTGTAATAATCCCATTTTTGTACATCGTTTGAAATGTTTTGTGTTTTTTGTATGTCATTTGTAATGTTATATGTAGAGATGATGGTATATCGCGAAAATGTTTTGTGTTAACATAGCCTTGAAAACACTGACACAACGTAGCTGTCTGCAGAACAATAACATGCATTAAATATTAAAATAGCGGCATTCTTATTGGCTCAGTCAAGTAGGGCAGTAGCTCCATGTACAAGGAAAAGCCAGTAATCTTTTGATAAGTTGAACGTATGTTGAAACCTAGCAAATAGTCAAGTTTTTCCGCGATAAACCATCATCTCTAGTTATATGTTTTTTGTATGTGTCACTCTGTTATTGGCCTCGGCTGTTGAGTGGCACAAAAAATCGGTATAATAAATAAAAAAAAAATATATATATATACATACACACATACATACACTGTATATTAATTTATTTATTGAGACATCGAACGTTAAATTTTGAGAGAGTGGTGAAATGCGAGACACTGTGTTTGTTATCATACAGTAATTTCTATACCGAAGTCACACGGACTGAAATGATAATAAACTAAGTAATGCTGTAAAAAGTTATCACTTTACCGTGATTAATTTACGTGTACCTCTCTAGCCTAGGCAATTATTCCTGTGATGATGTAGTGAGCTCCGGACTTCTTCACGGCCGAGTTCCTGGTCATACCGACTTCCAGAAGCGCTCACTGGTCACATAGAGGAATTGCTTTGAGGCCTGAATCTCCTCCCCCCCCCCCAAAAAAAAAAAAAAAGAAAAATATATTATCAAACTATAAAATTTACGTATTTCAGTATAATACAGTTACGTAACATGTTTGAGCAAGTACTGCCTTTGAAGACGAAAATAACTGGAGAGTGATGTGTAGAGACTGGGTGATATCTCAACAGCGAGGTCTTGAGCACTCATAGTGTTTACATGAGGTGAGTATACAGCATTGGCTAAATGCTAAGGCGGGGAGATTACAATATTATTATCTTCATGTTTTATTGTAATTCTATCGATCCCTACACCTTGACACTAATCTGCCTGTCAAAACGCGGACTTCGCCTTTCAGTCATTTTTGTAAAGGCATTTTAAATGTTATGTTCTGACCACTACCAAAAAATTAATGTCTTTATATGTAAACCTCGCACTCAATTTTTTTTTACGTTCAGCAAATTGATTTTACAGAATCACAAGGATGGTCGTAAATGGTGTAACTTTGAAAATTATCTTAATAAAACAATATTCTGTAAAAAAAATCATGCATTCTAATATATTACAAGTATCACGTCATATATATTCACTATCTGCGAGTGGTGCGCTTTTATTATTTGTGTATGATGTTTGAAAGCAATCGATGGATAAAGTGAAGTGCATCGTTTCAAACCTTTAGTTTTATAGAGTCTTTAATCAGTTTATTTGAACTTAAAAACTAAAATCTCACAGTGAAAGGCGTGACATTAGCCCGAAGGTGTCGTCTTTCATTGCTTAGTAAAACGTATCTTGTGCTGACAGCGAAATCTCCATGCTAGTGGTAGCTAAGACATCCCGGCTATATGGCGATCAGCATCTCCGCGCAGAACTGTTGAAGCCCTGGTACAATCGAAGAGGCACCCAGCACCTCCTGAAGGGGCCCCGGTCGTAAAGAGCGGAGATCTCTCTATGGCCACGGCAGAGCCAATCCGGTCCCGTCGCACGGTAAAGGGGAAGGGGTGGGAGGATGTTGTGTAAACGGTTATTGGACGTAACCGACACCTGTCCCACTGGAAGCGGTTATCTTTGCACCTCGCGGTGCATACAAATTCCGGATAATCGGGACGCCCTAGCCCGCGAGCCGCGTCTGCCGCTCCGGTCGAGAGGTAAAGAAAGGGCGATAAATTACCGCACTCCATCAAACAGTTCCATTTATTTCACGAAAGTGCCCATAATTATAGTCGTGCGGCAAACATGACGGCTACTTTTTTATGTCGTTTATATTTCCCCCGCCGGCGGGAGGAAAAAATATAATCGATACGAGTTGGAGAGGCGCAAAAATATTAAGAACGTCGTTCCTTGTGTGGCTGCCGTTTAACGGCGTCGTGTGTCCACCAGGTCATCTAACTGGGCAGGCGTGTCGCGAGGTGAATTGCTGCCGGGGGCGTCCGCCGTACCCGTAAGTTGGCATTTGCAATCATCGCAAGTAAGTCCGGTGAGACTGTTCCTGCAAGCAATGATGTAAGAGTAGTATAGTTCAGTTTGTAGAATATTGAAGACGACAAATGTTTGTGCAATGAGTTTTTTTCTCGAATCGCCCTTTTATTTTATTTTGTTTTAAATCTTGTTCAGTAGTTTTTTTCTTGCGCCTCGTGTTCAACATTGCAGTGTTTAGGCCAAAACTACAAGCGAAACATAGTGTAGTGAGTATCTAACCTGATGTAGGCGTGGAATAACTTACTGAGTTGAATAGAGTGAGAAAGAATTCAACCCAGAATTGTGTAAGCAAATACTTTTTTTTTTTTCTGGGAATTAGTCACTTTTCTCTCAGTCGGCAGTGACTCATACCATGTGTTTCTAAATGTTAGGGGACTTGTCTTTTGCTCCATTCAAATGTTATGTATATTGAGTTCTTTCATCCCAGCACACCATGGCCAAAAATATGTGATGCCATTAATATCTTGACGTTCTAGAGTGACTAATTTTCAAAAATCTTTTTGATGTAACTTTTATAGCTTTTGTAACTCTGATTACTCCTTGGTGATCGGATTATTCAGTTTATTTATGTTGTGCTGTTTGTTAATGTACATCGCCATCACCAAATTAGCGTTCTTCTTGCGGCGACTTATCCAGGTTTTGTTACATAGATATAGTAAATTGGCTGAGATTTGGCACAGTTCACCGTAACCGCTATGACTTTCGACAATCGAATTATGATTGGTTAGGGTCCAGGGTTCTTGCGAGTCTTCTTATTCATTGGCTTGTGTATGTTTTACTAAATGCATGATTCCTCTTACTCCACTCTTCTTTATAAATTCTGTCTAGCAGCGCCAGGTCAATGCGCGAGTGATAAAGTTTAGTAGCTAGCTTTCGAAAACAAAAAGGATTTTTCACAAAAATTACCAGAATGCATTCACAAACATTATTGGGTATCTCATATGTCAATGTTAGTCAAATTAATCCTGTGTGACCATTTCACGCAATCTCGCATATTTCAATTAATTACGAAAGACCAGAACACATTACGGACTCACAGAACTTCAAATTTGCGCTATCAGTTTCCTTATAATTTGTTCACCATTTCGCACGTAGTGTAAAGATATAGTTCATCCTTTCTTAGTACAGTTGTAGCGCTAAATACTAGATAGGGCGGCGCGGCGTCAAGCTATGTGTTTCTTCGCTTCTCTTTTCTTTGATATGACGACCTTCCTTTTATTCCACTAATTTAAAGCAAACCGACCAATATCGTCACTTACTCTTTCCACTATGTTTCAGACCAGATAAAAATTTTGCTCCGGTAGCTTCAGCTGTTATTTATGAATTACAACACAGCAACCCACAAATACATGATAGTGGTTTGATCGTGACACGCCAACTTTATGGCTAAACACGATCCTCGAATCTCGTGTCTTGATCTAATGCCTTTCTTCCCCTTGCAGTAATAAATCAGTCTTGATTTCTCCTCGATTTCCGGTGGTCACGGACCTTGCATAAAGTACTGAACCACTATTCGGTATTAAAATGTCGCAGTTTGATTGCATGTGCGATCTCTGGTTAGGTCAGCCGTACTTGTATTTAATACACAAGAATCGTGGGTACCTGATCCATCCCCAGAGATGAAATAGATGGTTCGCGATTAGAATATGTATCTACAGTAGAGGGGTTAGTCGTGTTCTTTATTGTCCATACATTGATGATAATCTATGCCGGATATTCTCTGCGATGGACCGGATTTAAACTGTACTCATGCCGGCTTAGATGCAGGTATTCTGTCCATTTCTAGCGTGGCGAAGACATGGTTGAATAATTAATCACTCAAATAGGTCACGTAATTTCCAGCCTTTCTCTTGGGTACAATGAAGCAAATAATCAGTCGCTCATCCTCCTATTTCATCGCTTGAGACTGAAGAGCGGCTACTGTTGCTCAACTTCCTGTCAGTCGTTTTGAATCTTCGCAACTGGGACACTCTTCTTTCAGCCCCTCTTGTTTGGCGTAGAAGCGACTTGCTTTTGTATTCACACTTTCACCTGCTTCTCTCGCATCTCTGCCTTTCGTGCTCTGTGAACAAAGAAAACGCTTTTATCTAACTGAAATATCTACATCGGTTTTAACGTGCTGAAATAATAGTCACATAATTATAAAAATACAAGGTTTAAGTCTAGTATTTCCTTGATTTCCTTGTTATAAAAGATAGTACTTCATAATATTGTAATATCCTAAGGATACATACATGCTAACGTCATTTATTACATCCCAGCTATGCTTATATATCACTTATTAATTTAAAATTTTACATTTTTCTTTGGCAGTGATTTACTCTAGGTTTTTTCCTAAGTTTTAATTTTGTGTAGTTCTATACATGTACAAGTTATATTGCATTTCTTCTTTTATATTGCATTTTCGCGCCTGTATTCTATGTAACGGCAGGCTCATCGTAGCTAATATAAATCTATATATTTTCTTAATTGTTTTTGTTACTGAATGTTACATTTTTCAAACAATGTATTAGGTTTACTACTCAATAAGTTCATATTACGTATCATTACATAATACTATTTTGATATATGTGTGTGTGTGTGTGTTATTGTAGCATCTCATGAGTTATCGTAATCTGCCGTTTTATATTCACTGTTATTACAATTTACTTGCTTTTTTAAATATTTGTAAGACATTGTGTTCTGTATTTTTATGATAATGGTTACGTGTAAGAGAAGACTAAGTGCCATAACTTCGCAATTTTAAAGAAAGACATTAAGTAAATAAATAATAAATAAATAGTGCTATTTTTACATTGGATGTAAACCGTCAAAATTATATTTTATATATAATTAAGTATTTGCGCAGAAGTGAATTCTAAGGGAGTTACTTCTTTAGACTCTCCGCTCGCCTGGTTCCATAGTTCTCTCTCTCTCTCTCTCTGTCTCTCTTATACCTTCTTCTCTTCGTTTTGCCATCCCTACCGAAGATTCTTGAGATTCTGGTATACACTTCGGCCTAGACAAACTCTCCGTACACTGTTAAAAAAAGTTATTTAAATATTTAGGAACTAATTAACCTAAACGCAGTATGGGACAGTTACCGTATTTCCGCCTTGTAAATATGCAAACTTTTAATACAAGATTGTCGGGAACGGCAGAAACGCAACTTATCCGCCGCTGGGGCGACATTCATCTGTCCATACTTTCCGTCCCGACAGGACTCTGTACCGCCATACCCTGTTGTGCACTAGAATATATCTGTTGTCTAACGAGCCCATATCACATTGCATTGTTTTGCTTGGTTTTTCATAATTCCTTCCTGATTAAAAAATTAGCAAATTTTATTTGAGACTTTTTCAATAGGGACTTAACTAATTACTTTTACTATGACCATTGTATTTCAAATATTTAAGCATACTATGGAATAATTAAGATAATTTTTAATTTAAGGTATTAATTATTTCTCGCCGTGTAATAAAGACTAAACAACTCCGAGTACCAACTTAGTCAAATAATACAAACCTAATCGTTAAATGTATTTTTTCTGTTAAGGAAAATTGCCGGTAATTCGTAACACTCTTCATTTATTATACAAAAACGAAGAATTTTAACAAAATAGGTGACGCAGCCTCTTAAAGAACTTGCAGAGTAGCCGACATCCATTTGATTGTGATCGTGAGACAACTATTTTTAGCGTTTTACAATAGTATTTTTGAGCACGAAAACAATTTATTTTTACGATTAAATTTCGACATCTTCTTTCGTCTTCTTACTATGATATTCTGAACTTCATACGACCCCATATCACAAAACCATGAGGAGCTACGGAAAAGAGACGGACAAACATAGATAAGTCGATGTACTTGTCACACTCTTCGCCAGTGAAACAACTCCTGCCAAGTGACGTATGTTGTCTATTTTATTTTCATCATTATTTTTCTTCGGCGTTTCATGAAGACCTAAAATAACAAAAAGAATCAATTATGTCCGTGGTGAGTACTTTTTTTTACATTAGTGTAAATCACTCAAATTGTTTTTAACATACTGTTTTAAAATATTCGAGAATGTCTGCAGTCATACAAAGCTTTAAAGTTATAAATGTGTTTTTTTTTTTTTTTTTGCAAAATAATGCACAGATTGCCCGCGAAAAATATTTTGATTTAATATGGCTAATTTTCATAACAAAATTTGAGATTTAGGTGCAAGAAATATGAAAGAAAAAATCTACGGATTACTACGACGAGAAAAATAGTACAAAGCACTGTTTATTATTATAAATAAACGTAGCTATTCTTTGATTAAGTTGCTTGAAAATGTGTTATAGAAATCATTGCAAAACTATCAGGCATTGCCTTAAGATGGGCATGGTACATAAACTAGCACTGCGGTACATAAAAAATCAATGAAAATCTTAATTGGAATTTCAGAAATTTAAAAAACCTGTTTAAGTAGGAGAAAAAATAATTTTAAACCAATATTTTGCTAGCCTACAGTATAAACAAAAAATAGGGCTACGATCTTTAATAAATGTGAAGAAGTTGCGTATTATTTATTCATGCACAACGTTCAGAAATCATTAGATAATGTTTACTGTGTAGCAAGCAGAATATAATATTTTCAAAAATTAAAATTGTGATAAACTGACGCCAGACGTAATCAAGATAAATAAAACTTCCTTGATTACAACCGACTGAAAATTAACGTAAGTAGCAGAAGTTACTAAAATTTTACAATGATATAAACAATTATGAGTAACATATTTCTGACAGTGGACTTTCGTTGTTAATTACCCCAGCCACTTAGTTTATAGCTTTAAATAGGTAGCGTATGTAATAAAAAGCATCAGATGTAGTTCAACTTATAATACTTTTAGACAGTAGTTTAAAGGGAAGCATGTATCAGAGTATACGAATATTTATTTTTCTCATGTTTTTTGTGGCAAGGTCATTAGAGACGATGACACATAACACAATGACAGCAACTGGAGAGTAATCGGCCAAGTCCTTAGTTAAGGGACTATCCCAGCGATTTCGGGAAATCATGGAGAATCTTAATTAGGATAGCCAGAGACGGGAATCGACCCCGAGTTCTCCTGAATTAATGTCCAATGTGTTACAGTCGTGCCACTTCGCTCGGTCATGTGACTTATTTCGGCTGTAGAGACTAGATCATAATTGAGTTGTACTAAGAGGAATTTAACGAGAAATAGGTCTAAATGTGTCATTAACATGTTTCTTAATTCGTAGTTGGTACCAAGTAGCAAAAAAATAAAATGAATATTCAGAAAATACTGTGCCAAACTTTTTTTATATTTTTATTTTATTTTTTTAAATGTCCATATTTTTCTTAACGGCATGGTTATTGAACATCAGCCTAGGCCGTAAAACAGTATTTTGTAATATATTTTGATATTTTAGCGCGAGTGTTCTTATTTTTTTTTTTTTTTTTTTTTTTTTTTAGAGGATTTATTTACGTCCCGCGGTTTTATGCCGTTAGGCGTAGTATGGGACGACTTACGGACAGTCTAAACCTAACTAATCGACACAAACATCCATGCCCGTGCTGGGAACCATACCCTGGACCTCTCGCACCGTAGGCCGGCATGCTATCAACCACGCTACTAAGGCCGGCGCGAGTGTTCTAATGGGTGGCTTCGTTCTTGCATCGTGTAAGTATTGTTTAAGAAACTAGTGGTTAAGGTGGCTGCCTGCCCGGGCCGCCGAGCAGTATGCAGATCTTCGGCTCGGCCGTTACGAGGTTATTCGAATAATGCTCAACGTGCATGAGTGATGTCTGCTTAGGAACAGCATTTAAGGGCGTTCACGTGGTAAAAATTCATAATTTTATATTTGCTTGACATAGCGTTAGTTTTATAGACTTTACTTGCGACTACATTTTCCATGTTTTAGCTCTCGTAGTTTAACCATAGCGGCATGTCAATGTCAAAGTCACAATTTTCAAGTTACAGGAACATAGGTATAACAAAAAGCAAGTGACTTACTCGAATGAAATAATTTACACTGAAATTAGATATAATGGGCACTATGCTAAACGATTTAAAAACATAGAATGGAATTTCTTTGTACTTTAAAAAAAAATCCGAAAATGACGAAAATTTATCTTATTTATGGCAATTTTTAAAAAAGACAAAATGACTTTGTTGCGTGTTTTTAAATATTTCAGCATAGTGCCCATTATATCTAATTTCAGTGTAAATTATTTTATTCTAGCAAGTTACTTGGTTTTTGTTATACCTTTATTCCTGTAACGTGCAAATTATGACTTTGACATGCCGCTATGGGAAAACTATGAGAGCTAAAAAATGTCTACAAGTGAAAAATGTAGTCCCAAGTAACGTCTTTAAAACCTATGCCAAGCAAATATAAAATTTTGCATTTTTGCCGCGTGAACAACCTTAAAGAACGTTACACCCATTCCAGGTTCACCAACAATCATTAAACCATACTTTCTAGCTATTAGAGTTCGCAGGCTTTCGCGGCCCTTGTCTGTAGCTGCTATAGGCCATTGGGAATAAAGTGAGCACTAAAGATTTAACCTTTGAAAAAAATCACTAGCCGTTACTGCATATAAGCCAACATTAACAACAGTTACATTTTTCTTTGTATGGTTGGTAGCGAATAACTGCACGTAGTCCCGTGTATTTTCTTATTTGAATACAGCATTAGTGAAACTACATCAATTGCAAACGACCTCTCTGTATTTAATATACTTTAAAATGTTTATTTAAGTTCTTACTGACATACCTACTGACTGTATAATTTTATTTAATTAGCGGCAGTACAAAACGACGCGACTGAGTCGATTATCGTTGGCACCCGCCGCTATTGCTTCGCGCCGCAGAGATAGTTCAAAATTTCACCGACAGATGGCATCAGAGTTAGGTTTTCGCCGCATTGCGTCATTCAGTTTGTTTTTCCGTTGTGAAATGAATATGGGTTTTTGATAAACAGTAAACACATTCAACGTCGTCGTTCATTGCAGTATGTTGAACGGAATTTTAATTCTTGAGTTGCGTGTGTCATGTGTTTTTTTAGTGACGGTTTTAATTTAAAAGTTCGAATATACTGTGCATGGATTTACGAGATTCGTAACGGTAATTAATAGCGCCGTTAGAGTAGAAGCAGAGAAACCAGTGTTATAAGACGTTAACTCGCAGGTATTTATAACTAAGGTTACCACCTACTGAGTATAGCATGTATTCAGCCCCCGTGCATTTAATGAGTACATATTGTAGCTAAAATTTATCGGAACACTGTAACGTAAAAGTAAACATTATACAAGACTATGTAAATAAAAGCACGTGGCAATGTTGATGTTTACATGTAGCGGGAAGATATAAACTGGCAGAAAATAGAAATTAATCAGGGCTTTTTTTAGTGCTCACTTTATTCCGAATCACCTATACACGACAGTGACGCGGCTACAACCCAGAAACCTAGTAGCTAGGTCTAGCTGCCGAAAATGGCTGTTTTTGCGGTTCTTTTTACGTATGAAAATATTGACGTAGAATATTTTAAAAGATATAGGTGTTTGCAATACGCCTATACATTTAATATTACGTCATAAATTGATAGGTCTGAATGTCTCATAGAGGAGAGTCGTCGGCTAGTAGATTTGCGCATGTTCAGGGGTTTGCGTGTAGAGGCTAGGGGGAAGTGTGACCCGCGCGCTGTGTCGTTATTACCGCTTTTGCATTGCCAGTCCTTGAACGCGCGAAACACGTCCATCCAGGCAGTCACCTTTAAGTAACATTCGAAACTGACACGTCAAATGAAAAGTGAATGAAGATAGCATATTTTGTACTTTAAGGCTAACGCATTTTTACTTGCTCTCTCCTCTGGTGGATAGTGTGTTCACGTAATAAATTAGCATTTCTTGCTTAGACTCCTCGTATTTTATCTAAATTTCCAATCCAGTAGCTTTACTTCTTTGATTCCACCTGCGTTCAACTATACAGTGGAAGACGGCTGAAATTTTTTTTTGCGTGAAATTAATGTACTGCTGTAAAAATTATTTATTGTTGAAACGGTTGAAATGGGCGTGTAAAGGCGACCTTGAATTTATTTTGTCATGTTCGGTTAGTTTATGCATTTGCGTTTTAAAACGTTATAAATATTCTTAGCCGAATTTAAGGTCTTATCAATAGTAAGCAGCATATTCGTTACCGTAACCTAACCAGCTAATGACAATTTTGTGTTATTTTTTAACTCTTTTGAAGCTTGTGAAAAAATTAAGTAAGTTAATGTCTACCCAATATAAAGTTAACCACATGCCAGTTACTTATTTGCGGTGTTTAAGAGGTGTTGATTCCTACAACCTTGGATTTATCTGTTTCTTCTCGATAACTTCTACTCCAGTCGATGTATCAACATTTTTGTCACGACAAGGCATAGATACAAACTTAATCGATTTTCTGTAATTGCTGGCACCATAATATATTCATTATTTTGCAACGGGAAACAGCTGAAAAGAAAAAAATAGCTTTATTTACGGGAGCGACTACAGAGGCCGCAACATTAACAGAAACAATGCCATATGGATTCCAAAAAGTGAATGAAACAATAAACTATGCCTTGTCAGCATGAAAAAAGTAAAACAATGTGTCTATTCCCAGTTTTATAAGAAAAACTGTAAAGCCATTCTGAAAAGGATCAATCCCCCTTAAAGGCTGGGGTATTGTGTGTTAATTAATTTATTGTAAATATTTTAAATGTCATACAAACGGAACCAACGTTATGTTCCTTTTAGTAAATAACAAATTATTATTTTTATACGAAATACCTTTAGATTAGTCGCTATTTTTTTATTTACTTGCACAATATTAAAATAACAGAACAGGCCCGATAATTCGTTTTTAGCTCATTCCAAAAAATGGTAATTATTTATTAAAAAGGAGCAGTTTAACTCGTCATTGCATTTCCTGTCTAAGTCGATGGAATAGGCATTTTTGCCAGAGCAGACCCAGCCTCTATAAATATAAGGGGCAACCTGTCAGCCTCTCCCTCCCCCTCCAACACAAACGACCACTCCCTCAACCCTCCCTCATCCCCCTCCTCACCCGGATTATCCCCGCCCACGTATCAACAATGCAGGGAAATATCGGTTTATAAAAATGTGGAACTCGTCTAGCGCCTCCACAACAACCTCATCCCATTGCATGATTCATGAACATGAACCGACCGCCCTCGTACGGGGCCATAATGGCGTCCGGCTGTTCTGAGTTTCGTGCATGAACCGACGTTTTACTAATTCTTCTAACTAGTCAAATTATCCTAGTTCTCTTCCTCCGTCCTGTTTCCTTGCCTGTCGTGGTTATTATTTCGTAATTTTCATCTCACACCGGCAGCCCTCAAATTCTTCCTCGGTCAATAGCTCCCCTCTCCTACTTGCGTTTGCCCCATTTAAAATGTGGAACGCATCGCTCAGGTCGCTGACCCGTCTTTAAATATTAAATTGGAAATACCTCCATCTATCACACACGTGGTTAGAAAATTTTATGAGATTTTCAAGGGTGGGCTGAAGTCCTCCGTATGATGGCAGAGCCGCGCCCTCTTGTAGCGAGCAGAGCGGCGTTCTGGCAGTCGGCGTCGCTTCCTAAGTCTGGGTATTAGCTGTACGCTTGCCAAGCTTCTGACGTGGTTGTGTCACAGAATATTTAGGAATACAGAAGTGAAATAGCCGGTAGGCCAGCGAACTCAGTCTCACACGCCAGCAAAATGGCTTCCCTGGCCAGCAACATGACGGAATTGCCTATTGCCAATCAGCGTGAGGCAGCTGCTCTGATAATCAGCAGCCAGGCCAATAGGAAACCTGTCGTAACATGCAGGAGCCAAACAGACACGGAGTTGGCATCGGCAGTCTCGGGCAGCCAATAAGTAGAGCCCGGTAATTTTCGCGAAAAGAATTTTGCAGCACTTTGTTTCAGTGCCTTACGTGCGCACCTGCATCTCTGCTTTGTGGTCAGTGATTGGATGCCGTAACACCCAGCGTCTGGAGGTTAAACCCGCAAATCACAGACGTGATGTGTCGCTGTTATCCGTGTACTGATTGGCACAGTCAAATGAATAACGGCTCTGCACAAAAACACTCTGTCAATAGCTATGAAGTTGAACTGCAGGTGTACACGTAAGACACTGAAACAAAGTGGGGCAAAAATCTTTTCGCGAAAACTACAGGGC
This sequence comes from Medauroidea extradentata, assembly GCA_003012365.1. Classification (NCBI taxonomy): domain Eukaryota; kingdom Metazoa; phylum Arthropoda; class Insecta; order Phasmatodea; family Phasmatidae; genus Medauroidea; species Medauroidea extradentata. The sequence goes on along the minus strand of PNEQ01011219.1, from coordinate 36,165 downwards.
CCTACCAATAAGGTATGCGACGTTTGCCAATATCAAACGAGCCGCCACGTCATTTCGCGTCTGTCTTACTATCTAGTCTGTGGTTGTGTGCTACTTTTTTATGTGAAACCTGTTTGATTTTGTATATCTAAAGCATTTTTTGTGCCAGTTTAAACTTTGATACACACTTTCCTTTATTCTCACGACGTGAGACTGACGAGAGATTTTTGGTCAGCGTTTAAAAGGTGTCTTCGTCGAGTTCGAATTTCATTTGACGCTTGGGAACAGCGTAGCGATAAGAGCCAGTGTCCCACGCTTGACGAGAAGCATATCGCCTCTATTCGCAACGCGCCAAACTGGCGTGCAAGGTTTTTGTTGTAGTCTTTTTTCCCCCAAGTGGTGACCACAAGATTTTATTTTTGAATAGTATGAAGTAAAGACCAACGCATGCCTCTCGCTTTGCACTTTACAAAGTCAGTGTTATTTCCGGAGTTACAGATGTAAAAAAAAAAAAAAAAAACGCTTTTAGCCATTTTGAGAGGCCCGAAAATAACGTTTCTAACAAGCGTGCTGAATATTTGAAAACATAGAAGCATAGTTTCAAGTGTGTGTTCCTTTCGTAGATAAACATAATGTGAATAAGTTATGCTGTTACGCGTAAAAAAGAATATGCGTAAAAAAGAATATGCGTGACACGCTGTAAGCACCGTCCATGCGCCAGTGTAGGACTTCTTTGACTTCGAGGTCTTCATCGCTGGTGAGAGATGGCATGGGATGAGTATGGAGCGGTGCCAGAATAAGGGGGCGGAGAATCAGAAGATCCCCGATAAAGACCCGCTGACCAGCGTCATTGTACGGCACGATTCCCACGTGCGAAAATCCGGGGTCTGACCCCACCGGGAATCGAACCCGGATCGCCTTGGTGGGAGGCGAATGGTCTGACCATTCAGTCACCGTGGCCCCTACAAGATTACGAAAACTGCGCAGCGTGTTTAAGTTATTTCTGATTAGGAATATCATTCAAAGACGCTACAAGTCTTCCATTTATTTCTAAAGTGTTCTGGGGGTGTGTTGTGTTTTATGGTCTTTTTTCTGGTACGAAAATATTTGCGCAGAAATCTTTTGAAAGGTATAAGCGTGTACAATACGCATTTATTTTAATATAAGCCCTACTTCATAAAATTATAGGGTCACCACTGAAAGTCTCATACAGGCGTGTTGTCGGCGAGAAGAAGGCACGCCAGTACAGTGACTTGCTCCTAGAGGCTAGAAAGAGGCGTGATCTGCGTGTTGAGTCGTCCTTGCCGCTTGCGCACTTCTAGACTTCGAATGCGCAAAAATTCGTTTCACATTACTAAGGTTAATTCTACTACAGGTTAGAAAGAAAATATGTTTTCTTATGGGAGAGTTTCAGGGAAAATTTCTGCCGCTATTTTTGCTGCTATCGCTAAGGGACTAGTAAAAACACTAAACTGTAATAAAATTACGTTAAAATAGGTTTGGAAATGACAGAAGTCGTTTAACTTAATTTTAAAGTGAAAATAAACCAATTTCATGTTTTAAATTATCAACTTTATGTAGCTAACTTAAAATTCAGGGAAGCTCTGTGATTGGTCAGCTTACAGCCATTACCGATACCAGCGCTCAAGCGGCAAAAATTTTCCCTGTAACAAACTTATAACATTGATCTTTTATAACATGTAGTAGAATTAACCTTAACGTCACTGAAGTAGCTATAATTTTACGATTGCGTTCTGTTACGTGTCATTCCATAGAGTGTGTAGTGAAGAGATATGACACATTTAGCCGTTATAAATTGTAACTGTTATTGAAAGCTTTGGTAGGCTCACGACATCCCACGCACACCGACTTCAGTCAGTTGTGCGGTATTCTGGACGACAGAACAGTTTTAACACGCACGCGATCATAACTATTGCAGTGCGAAACGATACGCTGAGATGCCAGCGATTATTTTATTCTAGTTGCTTGGAATAGCGAACGTAAATTTCGCAACGAAGACGCAACAGAACACCACGCCATACACCGAACTTTTGTTTGTTCTGAGGCGAAGACCGCTCCCTGGATGTACTACACGCAACTTTGGGCGTTGCAACGTTAGGTTGAAATATAAATGTAACACTTAATTATTCTTTGTTAATATAGACTTAAAACACAATGACTCTCTTTATATCAAGTCAGTATAATCAATTTGAATTCCTTAGCACTTTTTAAGAAGTAATTGATTTTTAACGGTCCCGTCAACGGTAACGTGTTGGCAGAAAACTTTCTAGGCTCGGTGCTTGGTGAATAGTGGCGATGTGGCATATGATGCGTGTGCCAAGGTCGCCCTTACTGATCCTTCGCTTCAGAGTCTCTACCGAGAAAAAAAATCCCTTGATAGTTATATAAATATAAATTACATCCCAATTTAAGATATAAAAATTTATGTAAAGAAACATGAAAAACTGTTTTTTAAGCTAGTGTGTGAATAAAAAAAACTAGCAATGAGTAAGAAAACAGTAAATTTAAAAAGTTCCACTAAAACTATTTGGAAAATGTTAAAAGATGAAATAAATCCCATTAAAAGATGTGAAAATTTCCAAATTAAAGTTAATGGAAAACTGTATAACGACGCTCAACTAATTGCTAATCTGTTTAATAACTTCTTTATTGAGGTTCCTCAAAATATTATTTCAAATTTTAACAAAAAACAAGAAAATTTTCAACACACCAGTACTTTTGTAAAAAATAGAGAAATAAATAAATCCATATTTCTTACACCAATTGAATATAGTGATTTAATAACTGCACTGAGTAAACTAAAGGATAAAAAATCCACGGGTTTAGATGAAATACCAATAACAGTGATAAAAAATGTATACATCAAATAAAAATTCCCCTTATTCATATATTTAATACTAACCTTATTCAAGGAACTTTTCCAGACAGATTAAAATACGCAAAAATACTGCCATTACATAAAAGAGGCAATAAAACAGAAATGAACAATTTTAGACCTATTGCCCTAATATCGTCTTTTGCAAAATATTTGAAAAATTAATTTTTGAAAAATTAGCATCATTCTTTAACAAAAAATAATATTCTGTCATCCTCTCAGTTTGGCTTTCTAGCAGGTAAATCCACAGACCAAGCTATTTACACGTTTATAAATGAAATAGTCACAGCTTTAGACAATAAAACTTTAATAAATGGTATATTTGCTGACCTTACTAAGGCCTTCGATTGTGTGGATCATGAGCTTTTACTATATAAACTTGAAAAATATGGAATAAGAGGAAATGCGAATAACCTGTTAAGATCATACTTAAGTAATAGAATACAAATGACTTCAATTTCTATGTATAATTCCAGTAATTTCTTAGAAAGTTACTTATCAGAACCTCAGAAGGTTAAAGTGGGAGTACCTCAGGGCTCCATACTTGGACCTTTGCTTTTTATAATTTTTATTAATGATTTTCCTAATAGTATTGATCTTGGTAGTACAGTTATGTTTGCTGATGATACAAACGTTCTTGTAAAGAGTCAGGATAAGAATGATCTAAATAATAAAACATTACAAACAATAGTTAATATGCAACATTGGTTTAAGACTAATAAATTGGTACTTAATATAGATAAATCTTCAGTAATGGGTTATTCCTTAAAAAAAGAAAAAAAGATGTGTGTAATTTTAGTTACAAGTTAGATGATGGTACAGAAGACAAGATTCTTGGGAATTACCATTGATTTCACACTCAACTGGAATGAACAACTACAAACACTGTGTAAAAAGTTAAGTTCTTTTTGTTTTGTATTTCGTACAATAAAAAACACTTGCACTTTGGGGTTATTTTCTGGGGGAACTCAGGAAAAATAGCTTATTTATTTAGATTACAAAAAAAGATAATAAGAATTATAACAAAAAGTAACAGCAAATGCTCATGTATGAATTTGTTTAAATCACTACAAATCTTAACTCTTCCATCAATTTATATTTATTACACCATTCTTTTTTCAGTTAAAAATATTATTAAAGACACAAATAGCAATGTTCATAATTACAACACTAGACAGGCTAGTGAATTACACGTTGTATCGCACAGAACCCAAAAAATACTCATTAAGTCCGGATTGTGCTGGTACTACACTAATAAATAAATTACCAACAAGCTTAAAAAGTCTGATTAACAGCAAAAAATTTAAAAAGAACCTGAAGGATTATTTGATAAAAGAAACTTTCTACTCAATAAATGATTATGTAAAGAAATGAAATTATATAATTGAAACATGTTGTTAGGTTTGTATTTGTTTTAATTGTATGTTATATGTAATCCTGACTTCATAATTGTATGTGTTTTGTCATTATTGTAATATGACCTCTTTTGTCTGTTTTTAGGCGTAATTCTTAATGAAAATATTTCTCTCTCTGAACAAATCACTCTCAATATGTATTGAGGTATATGTGATGCTTGTAAATAAATAAATAAATAAACGTATGTTGACTGCTTCAAACTGCAACAAACAAACTGCGCTCTAAATTCCCTTAATTTTCTTTTATATCTTCTTTATTCGACCGGAATAAATGTGTTGTGCATGTGTTGCAATTTGCGTTTACAGCTTAATATGTGTTTAAAAAAAAGTTGTACTGCAGTTATGTGACCATGGTACTTGATTTGATTCATGTTTGTAAAGTTTGTTTCTAAATAAACGTATAAAAATTCTTCAGCAACGTGATGACACACTTTAATTAGGATTGCTTGTATATTCTGATGATATATTTTTTAACATGTCTCCCACTGCACTGAAAATTCCAGCTTTAGAAAAACTAAATAGGAATTGTTTGCAATAACTTAACTGTTTATAAAGATTGTTAAACTATATTTGTGGGACTTCCTTTTCTGTAATTTTTTATGTATTGTGTATTAGTTTTGCATAATTGAAGAACTATGTTCTTCGTTGGTTGCGTGGGATATCAAATTAATGTTGAACGCGTTAGTTGAAATTTGCAGATTTTTCAAGCTATAAACATATTAATCCCAAAAAAAACTTTCTGGCGTCCTTAGATTTGTAAAAATTCCCGAGAGAGCGACAGAGAGAGAGAGAGACAAGGATGTTGAGATTTTTGCCAAGTTATGAACACGTTTTTCGCAATGGTGTTTGTTGTAAAGACAGTCCTTTGTTATGTATCATTCTATATGACATCAGTGATTTGTATAAATTTACGAACTGCGTCACTACATCACAGCGCATCACTCTTAACACACTATTCACTAACATAATTGGTAGAAGTTAGCATGCTATATTGCCGTCGCTTAGTTTTTATATGCTAGTCTAAAAAGCTGGTGGATGTGAGATAGTATGTACAGGGTTAATTTACGGCGCTCGTTTTTTTAAGTCTACAAATCAAGATTTTAAGTAGGATAAAACATCTTAATTTGTCGTTGTGGCATCTTTGGACACGCCGCGCATCCACTGTAGACTGTAGTCCCCTCGAGGAGATTCTCTTCCCGTGAAATGCAGTCTGTTCGCGTGTGTTGTAGACGCACTCGAGGATATTCCTGGAAGCGGCGGACTTGTCACTGCCTTCTAAATTAGCCGCGTGCATTAACACACACACGGGCACACCATCGCCTCGCCCCCCTGGGCTCCCGAGTCATTTGTACACCAAAAAACACTTCTCGTTTTTCTCTCTGCCTCAGTATCCACCTTCCGTCTCTCCTCGACTTTTTTCCCAGCGTGCGTGTCGTCTTAATTTTTTTCCGTCCTCCCCCTCTTCAGTCTTCTTCTTTTTTTTTCTTTTCTACTTTTATGTCTCTCTCTATTCGGAAGAGGGGGAAAATGAGACGAAGCCGGTGCGTAAATAGAATATTTCCAGGAGGGTTTGAAATGTCCTTGCCGACAGCTCGGTCAGGATCTTTGTTGGTCACTCGTGCGACCAGTTTGAAGCCCGCTGCGACCAGACGGGCTAGGTTAACGACACAAAAGTGAAATTGACACGGTCGTCACGCAGCCAATTCAGTCCCAGTGTTTACAAGAGTGAACGAGTTGTGGAAGTGTTAGTACACAATAATAGCACACGTTGCGGAAACAGCCCGCGCTCCTTTTCCCAACCAATTATCTTAAATTATTTATTGATTACAAAACCGAGCGAGGTAGAGCGTGGTAAAATACCCGCCTCTAATTCGGAGGATCCAGGTTCGATCCCCAACTCCGGCCATCCTGATTTCGATTTTCCAAGGTTTTCCGAAATCACTCCTGAAGAATGCTGGGATGGTTGCTTAAACAGCCTCAGGCCGACTCCTGCCACCCCCTCCCCCCTCCTCCCCGTGAACCTCTACGTGCTGTTCGAGGGCACTTAAAGTGACCAAATAAATAAAAAAAACCTTGGTAATGACCAATTACGGAGAATATTGTCGGATACTGCATACGTTATTGTAGATGTCACGTCACAAGAAAGACTTCGAGGAATTTAAGTATTAAATTACTTTCCCGCAGCAGTTAAAATTAAGTTATTGTACTAAATTATATAGAATTTTTTTTTTAAATTTTAATTGATAGTAAAAACTATTTTAAACACAATTATGTGATGGTTTTACGAAATAAATTTCATTTTAGGCTATTAAAAGTTATTTTAATACTTACAAAATCAGCATAAAGATAATAACGTGGCCGTAAAACTGTGTAGTGTGGGTGTAGGTGTAATTGTTTACGTAAATATTTTTACATCAATATTAGCAGAGTTCACTGTTGTGAACAATTCAGCAAGTTGATATTCAAATAATTTTATCACATTAAATAGTAAAATTATTATTCATAAAAAGTTGCAGTGTTGTTGCTTTGTTAATTATTGCACGCCTGCGAATTGTTACAAAATGTATGCATGAGCGAGTATCAAATGTGCTCGGCTAGGATAGGGGTTTAATTATTAATATGAAAGGGTTGAGTCTATATCTCAATTTATTTACAAAAGAAGTGTGCACTACTGCATAAGTCATTGAATTCACAGTTACCACTCATGCACTGTTTATCCCTACCAAAATGGATACTTATCAACTCTGACAATATTGTTATTTAAATAAAACATCCAATCATGGCACAGTTCGTAACAATCAACTTCGCCATTCGGAGGCGGTGGATCACTTACTGTTGGCTGTAAAACCACAGTTCATCGCCATTTTGTGTCATCGTAACGATGCTCTTCTTTCCAGATGGAGCATGACGTATGTTCGTATGCCCGGTACACACTATCCATAATTCAGTACAGAATTCCGTACCTAATTCAGTACAAGTAGCACTGCGAAAATGTGTACCACAACTACGCTGGTTCCAAAGAGAATTCCGTACTTAATTTCACAGATAGAGGCCATCCTATTTTTCATCGTAGTGTATGTTGACGCGCAAGCGCAATGCACACTTTCAGCCACGGCGCATGTGAAGTACGCAAGTAGGGTTGCCAATGTGATTTGAATGGAAATATAATCAATTATTCCTACCGAACACATGACTGCCGGAGTTATCGAAACCCAAACAACACAAGATAGTTTAACTTACTTGGGAATCACATGTGTGACTTGTTTGTGAAGTATCTTTCGGGAATTACACAGTCATACTTTATGGATTACAAATATATTTTTCTTCTTTATGTACCGAAAGTTATTAGTAAACAGTGATAGTGTGTACGCAATACAGACAATTTGTTAAATAATTATGGTATAAAATCGCTATCGATGTTTATGAACAGAGACAAGTAAGGAACTGAGTAGAGAATTAAGGATAGACGAAGGGTGCTGGGCATTGGGACGGAAGGGAGAGGAGACCATCCGCCGTGTTGATATGTAAAAAAAAATGGTGATTACCATAGCAACTGCGAGGTTGATCCGATGTCGCTCTTCCTCTCTGCAGTACGCCGACTACCGTAGCTGCGACGTCGTCTTCGTGACACACGAAATAACTGTTGCCCTTGTACCTTTAACTAAACACACTTCTTTATTCAGTGCTTCCTCGTCGAATGTTTATCTTAAATTGTATCCTTCGTGACCTCACCTTCAGACTAATTAGGCGAGCCTTATGAGGTGGAGCAGTGGTACGGTACCGGAGTCATGTTTCGTGTTATATTCCCGACCCGGTCATTCTGATTTAGACTTTCTGTTTTTTTTTTTTTTTTTTTTTTTTTTTTTTTTTTTTTTTTTTTTTTTTTTTTTTTTTTTTTTTTTTTTTTTTTTTTTTTTTTTTTTTTTTTTTTTTTTTTTTTTTTTTTTTTTTTTTTTTTTTTTTTTTTTTTTTTTTTTTTTTTTTTTTTTTTTTTTTTTTTTTTTTTTTAGAAAAAAATTCAGAGTGATGTTTATACTACTACATATTAGGCTATAAGTTTGGCAAGCGAATTTTCCTGCCGCTTATTTTTCTGGTTTTTGTAAGGGTCTAAATTAGTGGTCGTCACGGTTTAGAGAACTTTCGTAATAATCGTAGTGTTACAATTTTTGTAATATACAGGTGAAACAACCTTATTTTCAGTTAAAAAATAAAACGCAATTTAAATGAAATTTATCTAACTTAGCTGACTATAATTTTACTATCTTCTCGCAATTTACAGAGCCATTACAGATTCCAGCTCAACTAGCAGCGAATGTTTTCCTTTGCCAAACTCGTCCATAAGTAATTATATTACCTTGTAATAGAATGAACCTTAGCGTACTCCTGGCGAATGCACGGAGGATTTCTTACAACAAACCACGGCCGACTGCCTTTCTGTTTATGTCTCTAATGACTTCGCTGCCTTACCTACCTTTATACATTCCATAGTCTCCATATCGTTCCTCGCCTTGTTACACACACACTCACGCACTAGATCAGTGTTTACTGTAGTTCAGGCTTTTTAACTCTCACCGGAGTTTATCCGGTACACTTAAATCTAAATTACTGGAAACATTGAGCATTTATTTTCCCAGCACATTTGATTACTATCGTAGGAAAACTTCTACACCCATGCGTTTGCAATCATTTTTTAGTTTATGAGAACATAAGCAATCGTTTCGACGTAAATACCGCTTTGAATCTAGTACTACTTAACGTGTAGTGTTTGACACTAAGTGCTGACAAATTAAGAAAATTTATTACATCCTTTCTCATGAGTTCGTTTATGTATTTGAAAGCAAGTACGCTACTAATTTAAACTATTAAAAAATAAAAAAATAGTAGTTTGCATGATATGTTTACAAGAACAGTATTGTCACTGAAAATTGTAATAAATAACAAACGCCATATGCTGCAGTGTTATATGCTTAAAACGTGACGAGGCTGTTTAGTCAAGTGTGTAGTAGGACAGCTTCGTCCTTGTACGCCTGCCAATGTAACTGCCATTTTAGTGGTGAGTATGGCACATGTATCCAGGTTATAAAGGTGTAATATTAGTTTAGAATGTTAAGTTGCGTTGCACTGGCAGCCATTGACCGTGAAGACAGTGACCCGAGAAGGGGAATGGAGGGGGGTGTTGACGTGCCACCGACGCGACGCTGGGGACAGACTCTCGACGACATGCAAAGAGGAGCACGGAGTCTCGAGCCGATGATGATCTTGCCGACGGTCCCGCGCCGAGTCAACTGCACTCAACCACTTCAAATATTAAGAGTGTAAACACAGTTCCATTAGACACGCGCGCACTGCGTGACCTTAGGGCTGAGAAGAGGAGAGATGAAGGATCGACGTGAAGAAGCACGGAAGAGAGGATGTGAGGAGAAGAGTGGAGAAGGACGTCTGCGCAGACAGGACACAAGAGAGAACCACGTAGTCACCCAGAGTTGGGCGATCCTTATGGGAGAGGGGGCGGGTGGTCACTATCCTTCTCATTTGCTTAATTAGCAGTCTCGTAGATGTGACTCATAAGCGACACTAGGTCCAAAGTACAACTCGTAGTTTATAAGGATTGCTGATGTTTTGTATGAATATCTAAGGTAAAAATGTTAGAGAGGTTATTTTACAAATTGTATAGAAACACTTTTAACAGCTTCATTCAGATATTTTTGCAACAAAAAATTGGGCCTTAATAACACGTAAGTTCTTATTTACATACACAAAAGCATTCCCAAACCTCTTACTTTAAGGGCGCGTATTTCCCTTAATAATAACTTTAGGCCATAACTCTCTGAATGTTTTCGTCATATTTTGTCGTCAGGAATCACTATCCAAGATGTGTCGGTCTATTTAAGACTCGCCTTGTATTAAAGAAAGTGTGACATTTGAAACGTTGGGAATTTTGAAAGTGCATTATTTAACGAAGGTCTGCAAACACAGTACATCAGAAATTAAAAAGTTTCCCTTATCGATAGTATGTGGCTGTAAAGATTGAATTGAGGTGTATCGAATTTGAATAAACACGTTGAAATTACACTCTATAGGACCCGGGTTCGATTCCCGGCTCGGGCTATCCTTATATCATTCCTATGGTTTCCCGAAATCATTCCATGGGACTGCTGGGATGCCATTGTTGATTCCTCTCCCAGTTATCGTCCCAAAGTTGCGTGTCGCCGTCTTTAATGACCTTGCTGAGACATCTCATCTCACTTAGTAAATAAATACAGTTTTGTGTTTTTGAGTGCAATAAATGGAAACTCTTTCACTGCGAGTAGCAAATGTTATGATATTATTGAAAGAGAGGTACCTATCAGAAACAATGTGAAGTCACTACCGGCAAGTTTAGCTAGGCCCAACCCACACTAACGCTAAAAAGTGAAATAGAATCTTGCACTAGGGAGTCGAACTGTACGTTTTCCAGTAAACTCGGTGATAGTTGTTATGTGTGATTTCCAGAGCGCATGGTTTGCCTTTTAATTTCATAAGAATTACCGCTCTCTTATTTTATTATTATTTTTTAACAGTCAGTGGTGTTTTTAATGAGTTTCGAATAACTTTATTTGATACCGATTTTAATGTTAGAAAACTTTTAGATACGGAAGACGAACTCAGCTGTTACCATACGTCCATACTGAACTAAATCATTAAATAGACACTGTGGTTAGCGAATTATAGACATGAAGGTGCTTCATATTCTGTACGTAGAATCAGTGTTTAGAATAAGCATTTACAGCTTTAATTAAAAAAAAATTGGATATTCTTTGAACGCAAATCCTCATTAAATTTTTTTAAAGGTTAAAGTCATTTACATGCAATTACCATTTCTTGCTCGTGCTGTGTTATTTAAACATGAAAAGGGAACACACAGTTTAAGATGCGCAAAACGACCAAATTCGTTACTCGTTTATGCATTTAATTCAAAATGAAGGAGGTGGATAAAAGGCGGTAAACATGTGTTATTCTGTTTACTTCATTTTCTGTGTTAATGACGGTACTTTGGCAGGTATGGCTATCTAAATGACCAGAGTGGCGAATTGCGACATGATGGCAGGTTGATGGAGACTGATTAAATAATTTGCATCTAATAAGGGAACCTGGAGTGGACACGCTTTGCTTATGTAATACTAAACGCCTGAGGACATCCGCTGATAATCAAATTAAGTTTTCTTCAGATGTACGCAGTTTTTGTATTATAAAATTATCTAGTAAATACCTCCAACCTAAAAAGTGCTCCAGTCCTGCGGTTTCCAAAAACAGATTTTACACATCGCGAAATGTAACTACAATCAAGAATTATAATTGATGCTGATTTTAATATAATTCATCAGTCTTTGTACTGTCAGGTAGTTACTTCATGAGGCAGGCTTAGATAACAACGTCACAAGGTTTTTCGTTATTTTTATATCAATATAATGATTTGTCAGTGTTGAGTGAAGTTATTCCTGTGTTAAGCCCATGGACTTTCATTTATTTAAAACAATTGCAAATAACTGGAATATTTTTTAACCAAATTTTATGGAGAAATTTGAGACTGTGTACAGCCATACGATACACAATATAGCCAGAGCGTTTTTTTTAATAATGTACTTTGCCAGCAAAAAAAAAATATTTTGCTTCATTATGGCTTATTTTGACAACAAAATATGTGATTTTTAAGAGGCAAAATCTAAATATCAGCTTGGTGTATTGCGTCAGAAAAATTCACATACGAACGTTGATATAAAGTGTTAAAATTGCCAGAATAAATTTCTGATGTATGTATTAATTTGCGTTAAAATTTTTTTTTCTCGAAACCACTGCTAAACTAAAGAACGAGGCCTTAAGGTGGCCGCCTGGGTGAAGGTATTTTGTGCATTCGAGGTCTTGAAGTGCGGAAGCTGTAAGAACGAAATAGCAAGCACATCACGCCTCACCCTAGCCTCTAGGCGCAAGTCAGTGAATAGTCTTTTCGTCGACAACGCGCCTCTATTAAGACTTTCAGCGGTGACGGATTTTATGGCTTATTATTAAATACAAAGGTGTATTGTACACGCCAATACCTTTTAAAAGATCCTGCGCTAAGTTACACATACAGTACTGGTCAAACTTTTAAGACCACTAAGTAAAATCATAAATCTGCACAGGACCGAAAGTTTTGCCGTAACATCAATTTTATTTTTGGTAATTTCTTACACACATGAGAAAAGAAATTCCCACAGTTGCAATGGAAACGCTATGTTAAGTGAAACAGTTATGAACTTTTAAAGTTGTTATTGCAACAACAAAATTACGACGTTTTGGGTATAAAAATTGTGTCGTACATCGGTGAAGTTTTGACCATGTAGAATTTTTCATTGATGTAGTAAAGTGCGCTTGTCATTTTGGTAACAGAGAAAATTCAAGGGGGAAAATGCAGGCAGAATAATTCACGCATTTATCCGTATGAAAAATGTAAAGAAATTCACTTGTTACATCATTTTAAAAATTTTTTAACTTAGTTTCGAAAGAGTACCGGAGCCTGCTTTCTTCCTGTGTATAGTTTCAACTTCCATTCAAACTAGCAGTACACATTTGGTGTGCTTGCGGTGTCAGTACAGTACATGTAATAAATAAAATGGGCTTGCATTACCTGTTACGGACGGATAAAAGGTGCAGATATTTGTGTCAGCACTTTTTCAAAAATTTTATTGTAGTTTTAAAATGACAACCATACCTTACTACATCAACGAAAAACTAAACGTTGTTATGAAACTTACTATATTAGACACGCATTTTTTAATATTTTAAAATGTGGTAGTTGTGGTGTTGCTGTAACATCTTTAGCATTTTAACTATACACGGTGTACCCATTGATACTCGGGATTCTATTCTTATATGCGTAAGAAGTTATAGAAAAATTGGCATGGATCGTGCGGTAGTAGTTGAAGTCCTATGTGATAATTGATAGTTTCACTGGCTGGTCTTGAACTTTTGACTGGTACGTTACCTTAATAAAGACCGCAAATACTCCCATTTTTTGCCTTTTTCAGCTGCTAGAAAGAACGTTTTAATGAGTAATAGTGAACTTGAAATGGGCATACATACGAGTAAATGTTCTTTACATGCTATACCTAAGCAGACTCACTCGTGCACGTTGAGCAATTTTCGAGTAATCTGGTAATGCCCGAAGCTCTGCATACCGTTCGGTGACCTCGGCAGACGGCCACCTTAAGTTGCATTTGTTTCCTGTTTTGAGATTTTTTACCTACTTTCTTTGCGAATTAATCATTTATGAAGTTATTGCTCCTTCTGTTTGTGCAATATCTACAAGCATGAAGAGGTAACTTTAACATCCCGGCTGTCTTTTAAAAAATTATATTGAACTTTATGTAAATTAGTCAAGTTTGTTGTATGATGAAAACAATAACAATATACACTACTGCCCTAAAAAACTTTTTTATGTATCGCAAGTTTCTTAAGTTCCTTTTTTTTTAAAGAAACACTGAAGAACTAATTAATTATTTCAAGAATATTAATTTTGTCTTGTTACTCAGTTGTATAAAGTTTTGTGTATTCGACAGAATTGATACACTGCGTGAACACTTGTTTTTTTTTTTTTTTTTCAATAAATTGGTAGGGCCGAAGTATGTTAATTATGAAATATCATAAATTACGATATGTTTGTTTGGAATACAATAAATTCTACACTACACGTTTTGGGGAATTTCAAAATTTTAATTGTTTTCGAAATAAGTCTATTTGCTGTATTTTACTAAATTCAAACTGTACAAAAATGTTTGCACAACTGGTAATTAGGTTTATTTTCTGGTGAAATTGTTTGACAACGATTGATACTTTTTGTTACGGAATTTTGCAGTGATTTCGAAAATATTTTTTATATTGCTACCTAATACTCATATCAAAATTTCGCTGCACATTTTTGACACTTATATTTTATAATTTGTAGCTGAATTTTTTTGTAGAATTATACTGAACGTTTTTTTAGATTTCATTACCCAAAGTACCTGGTTTTTCGTCGTGAAAATAAGCAAAAATTAAAGAAATTATTTATTTGCTGGCGAATGGTACATTATATTTTAAAGAACGCGTCCACAGTATTGTGCATCGTGTGATTGCACATTGACTCAATTTTTTTCAAAACTTTTCGTTAAAAAATATTTGAGTTATTGGCACCAGTCTGAAAAAAAAACCCGGGAACAAGATTGGGAACTATAGGACTCTTCGCAGCTTTACTCATATTTAAAAATTATATCCTTATTGATACATTTTGAAGTCCTATTCAACTGACCAGGATCTATTTTTAATGACCTATTTGTATGATGTTTTGAATTCAAGCATTGTGTAACAATCTTTTAACTAGAAAGCTACCCTATTTTTTACATAGTGAACCGCAGTGGTCGAGGGGGCCGACGCCCAGTAGCTCGGTTGAGCGGCCATTTTTTGTGCGTGGAGTTATGAGTTCGATTCCCAGTCTGGCTGGGTGCGACATTTGTGTTTACCCGTTCGAGTCATTTCAGTTGTCAAAGTCAACAAAACTGGCACAACTGGGGAATTGTCTAATAACATAGCTGCAAGGGTGGGGGGGGGGGGGG
>PNEQ01011219.1:0-21168 GCA_003012365.1 Medauroidea extradentata | reverse complement strand
CCGGTTAGTATATTTCTTGATACGACAGTATTAAAACTATGGTTTTAGCCATTTTGAAAAGGCCGGAAATTATGTTTCTAATGTGCCTTTTTGTTTAATTGTCAGTTCTAATACAAAAGATAACCTGAAACTTACGGTAAATCGTTATTGTTGGTTTTGCGGTATCTAGCGGATAATACATCACATGTCATGTAACTATTCACAAAATTACACTACCGTTATCTTCTGCGTTTTAAGCATTTAAGTATCTAAACTTACGATGCAAAAATACTGTGTTGCAATACTTCCGAGGAACGGCTTGTTTGTCGCGTAGGTGTTGACTGTGGTAAGGTTAATACTGCTATAGGCCGTTCACGATAAAGTGAGCACTGCATAATGTGTTCTTTTAGCTGTTTTGCAGCCATATTTACTGGTTTTAATATGAGAACTTCCATCTAACTAAAAACCTGTGTAAACGTTTTAACACACTCAAATGTTAACAACTATTAATCAATTACAAGTTCTGCTGAGCGCTCAGTTTATAGTGAACAGCCTATACAGTACTACAGATTAGGGAACTCAGTGTTATTAGTTCGGCAAGGGATAATTTCTGCCACTACTAGCGCTGGTATGGGTAAGGAGGCTCATGCTTGCGCTTAGGGAGAAAACTTCGTCCGTCGGCAATGTTCGGTTTTGCACCCGAAGTTCTCTCCGTTAGCGCCAGCATGACACGGCCCTCTAACCGATACGAGCACTGTTATTGGCAGAAATTGTCACCTGCCAAATTCATCCATAAGAAATTCGAATTAGTAGAATTAACTTAAACTGTGTCAACGTATATCGAAATGCGGGTATCGGCTAACCTTGGACCTCGTACTGCACGTACAGCGTAGGACGAACCTAGGGCATGCGACTTGCGCCACTTCTGCGCGCTGCGGGGTACGGTGGCCCCTGTCCGCGAAGCTGTCCGCCGACTGCCGGGGCCTAATTAATATTTCTGGCCCGTCGCTGACCGCCCGCAGATAGGGCGATGGACCGTTGCAGCGAATGCGATATAGAAGGAGCGGGTCAGAAGTATTGCGGAGGCGATGTCCGTCGACACAAGCCGTGTGGGAGTCGCGAATATCTCTCCTCCTCTCTGCAATTCTTCTTTTCCACCTCTCCTCCTCCTCCCACTTGATCCGCCTCCTCATTCCTCACTTGTCCTAGCCCGGTGGTTGTCGCGATATGCCCACCTCTTCCACTGCTCAACTGCCCCACCGTGGGCTAGAAACTTGACACGGGAGACTGACCACCGAAGCCCGAAAAAATATCAATTTTAGCCAAGTGCCCTATTTTTTTATATATATCTTTAATGGCATACGGTAGAACTAAAGTAAAATGTGTTCGTTTATAGATAGCAAGTTTTCTATATTTCGTGGAAGAAGACCGTATTCCCAGAATGTAGCCGGGAATGCAAAATTTAAAGTGCGTTCCAATTGTCTGTACCCAAGCAGTGCCTACCCTTGATATTGCGTGCATTGAGTTTTCGCGATTTTATTGCTTAGTTCCATGGACATAGCCGGCGAAAGGGTGGTCCATTAGGTCCAGACCCCTTCCCCCTCCCTTCGGAACCTGTTTAAAGAGCGCCATTTTACACCTTGAAATCCACATTTTCCCGCTTTATTGTAGTTGAATTTGTGTTACTGTATAACGTTCGCAGGTTCGGGACACCAAGGTTTAACGTTTGTGTTATTTTCGCACGAGCGCGCGGAGCAGAGATGCTGCGTGCCTGGGGGATGCAGCGGCGAAACTCAGCAGGCCCGGCCGGACTGACGGTTGAGGTCTCGTCTACCTCCTCCTGCTTGCCTTCCCCTCCGGCCTGTCTGGGTCGAACACCAATCAGGGCCACCACAGACGTGATCGCACTCACTGGGCCACCGGACCAGAACCGCGCGACTGGGGGCAGGTCACCGACCCTTGCCTGCCTCCGTGGTGCCAACCTCCCTCTTTCTCTGTGCGCTTTCCCCCGCTGCTTTTGTACATTTTCGCTAATATAGTAGGGGGTCCGTCTCAGTGCATTTGCTGATCTATATGCTTGCACCCATACGATCTGCATCTATAGGCTGTTCACTTTAAACTGACCACTTTCCAATATTTATAATAAACAATTACTGTATTTTATTGTGGCTATAGGTACACAGTGTGGTGAAACTTTTACACTGGGTTTTAGTTTCATGATAGTTTTTATACTAAAAATAGTAAAGAGAAATGCAGAATAGCTTAAAGCAAAATTTAAGTAGTGCTTACTTTACCGTGAGCAGTCTAGACGTTGGTTTGTTAATGAAGTTGATGAAATGAATGAACATGACATGACTACGTGTATTGGTGATTTCAGCGAGTCCCATGGCGTCAGGGTTTTCTATCTACCCCCCCCCCCGCATACTACAGGTGTGCAGACTCCAAGGAGCTCTGAGAGGTAGAAGTAGCCTGCCCACCAGTCCCGTAGGGCGCCGTGAGTACTCGTAGTTTGTCTTAAAAGCGTTTGCCCTAAAATTTCCCCTTACCAAACTCTTCCATAAGAAATTATACTAGCCTATCTTTCTAACTTATAGTAGAACTAACATTACATAGGCAAATATGCAACCGGTTTATCTGACGCGCATTTCGCGACATTAGGTGTTTACAAAAAGTAACATGATAAGAGGGGTTATCTATATCAGCAGTGGTTTACCAATTTGCTATCGAACGCCTATAAACAATTCTGGGTTTAAAGATGTCGGGAATTCAAAATAACTCTACATCTGCTAAATATTTTGCTAAATGACAGCACCAGGGTTTCTTGTTCGTTACTTTATGTCAAATAAACCTGCACATTATAAATATAGTACAAATACAACAAACTATCTTTCAACGTAAGATTAGAATAAAATGTAATTCTCAAGTACCAGACTTTTTCCCGTCACAAATACACTATATTTGGTACTAATTTATTTCGATAGTTTCAACGCCTCTCCACTTCTGCTTTGGTTATGGCGTAGTGTTTGCGTTGTTTTATCGCATCATGTCATGTATGTCGTCTGTTAACACAAGTAGCCCAGGACACACGCAGAGTATATGATAGAGTTAACTCGATGACGTCTAGATTGTAAGGCACGTGCTCAACCCACTTGACCTTCGTAGTAATAATGAAACTATAAACAGTAATAGCAAATAGTTTTTCTTGCGACGAAGTTCCGCTCTCGTAATAATTCTGTGATTTTCAAGTTTTTGTAACAAATTTTATGTATGAATGATTTTCTCCACGTCGCTGTATTTGTTAAGAAATTTGACTAAAAGACTTTGTTTGAAAACGTAATTTTTTAATTGATGCATTGATAATTCTTTTCTTTATTATTTATTCGCCGTCTAAACTCATCTGGCGCCAGCGTAACCCAAGGCAAAAACAGCAACTGTAAGACTAGCATCATTGACACTATAATTTTCCTTGAAGAATGTTTGCGACAGACATGTACCTAGCCGTGGTCTGTACTTTTCCACATACAACAGTTTGAAAGTATTACATTCGGCAATAGCCATATATTTTTGTTAAGCGGAATTTACGTATTTTTAGCAGTGAGGTTACTAAAGGCGGTTTCACTCAACTGTACACTAGGACAAGAAATGCAAATGGAATCAACCATAGTCTAGGTTATCTTCAAGAAACTACGTGTCACCGTCCCTATCACGCCTCCTAGCTTGGTGTACGTCTGTGTGCGTGGTGAAGCAGTGGCAAACCACTCCATTGCATTCGAGAGGACTCGGATTGGATCCCCGGCTCCGACCATTCTGATTTCGGTTTCCCATGATTTTCCGAAATCACTCCACTTCTTCCCCCCGTGTACCTTTACCAAGACATTGTGCTGCTCGAGCGCACGTAAAGCGACCAAATAAATAAAATATTCTCAGAGTGTTGGTTTGCAGTGAACAAGATTATCTCTGAATTCGTACCCACAGTCTTTTTTTTTTTTTTTTTAATTAGACTGCGAATAGCGAAAACATGTTATAGGCCGTTCACGATATAGTGAGCAGTGCATAAAATTTCCTTTCAGCCGTTTTACAGCCATTTGTACTGATTTTAATACGAAATATTTCATGTAGCTAAAAACTAGTGTAAACGTTTTAACACCCTCGGAAGTTAACATCTATTAGACCAATAAAACATATGTTTAATTAATTACCAGTTCTTCTGAGTACTCAGTTAATAGTGGACAGTCTATAGAATTAAAAACACATAGCCAAGTCATGAGGCGAGAGGAAGGCGGGCGGCGTAAGTGATCTAGGACGCGATGCGGTCCAGAGATAGTCGCGAAGTGACGGATGGTGCCCGCCCGCCCCTGGGTGGGCGCCGATTAGTTCTCTCAGCCACCGCGGCGAGCGACACATGCGTCCTCTTGTGTTCGCACCGCCCAGCTGTTCGTGTGGTGCGAGCCCATTGCTGTTACTATTGCAGTGACGCTCCGAACGTTTGGCTCAGTGGTTGCTTCAGCTTGCGCAGCAGTTATCCTTTGGAGGGGGCGGGGCACTTATGACCAATGACTGATTTGCCGATCATCGTTTGAAATATAGCGGGGTCTGGGGGTTCTTCCCCAGGAAAATTTTCGTTTCACAGAGCAAAATGAGGCCAATTTAAGTAATTTTCACACATAAACTTTGAATATACCACTGGTAGGAATATTACACATTTTATTACATAATTTCTTTATTTTATCTTTGGGATGGACTATCACCTTTTAAATATCTGTGGAGGGGGAGGTTGGGCACGTGTCCTCCTGTCACCCACTCCAGGCGCGCCACGTGGTTACTGCTTCTGGCCGGGGGGCTAAGGGTCTGGGTTCGATTTCCGGCCGGGGAGATGACATTTAATGCTACATTCCATGGTTCATGTCTCATCACCCCCGTCCCCGTGGAAGGCAAAGGCGAAACACCCTCGCCTAATAGCCCCAGGTGTCGTTACTGAGACCGCCAACTTACAAATAAATTTACATGACCTTAATTCAAAATGCATTGGCGCCGTCTAATGGATTTCGAACATCATACAATGGTTTTAAGCGGTTGTAATAAGTAACCTGCTGATGTTATGATGAACGTTTGATCAACAATTTAGGATCTCGTGACTTATTGGCTAATTGAAATATATACACGGGTTACCATGTGAACATTTACGCCGAGGTTCTGCCCTGCCCGGGGTAACATCCTGGATTATATATTTACGATGTTTTGAGAGCATTATTTTTAATTTCTGTTCGTGAGCAGATATCGTGAAACCGTCCCATAGATTAGTTGAGAATTGCCTTTAGTTTGTAGTTCAGTTAAAAAAAACTGCATAATTTTAACACATTAACAACTTTAACTAATATATGTTTTTAAGTCAATGATAATAATAAACAAAATTATAAAAGTTTTGCTATTAAAAAAAAACAGGTTACGTTTTAAAAACAATTGTCAACAAATATCTGTGACAATTTTACGATGTATACTCTCGTTTAGAATTTAAAAATAATATTCGAAAAAACACAGCATAAATAGGAACCGGTGTCCTGAAAATGATTATATACGTGATGCATGAACGGTGTTGTAGCATGTGCGCTTATTCTTTTTCCATACGAAACCACTAAACTTATTCACAATATGGTTATCTATGAACACACACTTGAATCTATCTATGATTATGCCATTTTAAATATGCAGTACGCTTATTATAAACATGGTTTGTGGTCGCTCAAAATACAAACAACTGCTTTTTTCAGACTGCTGTAAGTACAAAAATACCACGTTAGATTTTACTACAAACGTGTCGAAAATAAAATTGTTCGGTTGTCGCTTGGAGTCCACTAGAGAAAAAGAAAGCGTAAAACGAAAACACTGCACGCCAGTTTGGCGCACAGCGAATAGAAGTGAATCGGTTACTGTCGAGTGTGGTAAGCTAATCTTAACGCTAGCCTATTTCTGCGCATCAACACGTAAAATTACATCCAATACGTCTGAGACGTTCGTCAATCTTGTATGCAAACGACATAATGTATAGTTACAGTCTCCCCTCGGCTAGGGCAGAGCATATAGACACCACGCCGGAGCCGTATGGGCGATTCAGACAAGCGGATCACATATATCATCGCCTCTAAGCGCAAGGGACTGATCCGGTGTGCAGTCTAGTTTTCTTCGGATCGTCTCTCATTACTTTCAGTGGCGGTCCCATTGTTTAATGACGTAATAATTAAGATAAATGAATGCAGCGTGTCTGTACGGTGATTCAGAAATTCTGTAACGGAATTTTCTGTCTTAAAATTGACAGTGAAAATGTCCTTATCTTGAATATTTTCACTTTCACTAAAGGAGCATTCAAAGCTCAACTCATATACGGAGCGTATTAGTTCGACACGACAACAGTCTTAAAAGCAATTTGTACGTAGACGAAACTCACACATTTTATGCGGCTGTTCAAATACATACTGCTTGTAGCTCTACGCACCGTTCGGCGTTTTGACCAGATACTATTTTATTCAATAGAGGAAAAAGAAAATAAAGCGATAAGAGTGAGAGTACTGCAGGCGTAATTAAGAAATATATTTGGAGTTTCAAAAAATTTATATATATATATATACACACACACACACACACACGACTTCGTACTAGGATGGACTAAAAACTTAAAAATAATGTTAAATGTAAAGATTTTGTTCAGCAGTTATAGAATGTCCCACAGTTCAGTATAAAATAATTTTTGAATAATCTTAAAATATCAATAAATTCACTGTCCAAAAAACTAACTTAAATGTGAAAAAAGTGTGTGGTGCTTGATAGCAGTTGTCTGAGATGATTTATCGATAGCTACTCGCAAAGGTGTAAGTAGAGAGCATCCCGTATTCAGCGTGTTAATATTGCCTTTATTTGCGGAGCACTAGATTGGCGTGCAATGTTTCCCGAGTGCTCTTTTTTCTACGAGACTTAACCCGGCGATCCTGTAATTTCATTTGTGAAACGTGCGGCGTTAAGTCAAAGGAAAGCGTCTATCTGTTTTACTTATGATGTTGGTATTTTTTCAGTAGTCGGAAACCCTTATTTTTGATCTTTGAGAGGCCCAAAAACATCATTATAGTTGGCGTGGAGTGTTATGAAAATCTAGAAGCACTGATTGAAGTGTTTACTTTTTCATTCTGCAATTCAAATTAGGTAGTTTAGACACTACTCCTAGCGTAATTTGTTTAGGCCAATTTCAATGCAAAGTCATATAAACTCATGCCTGGAATATTATTATTGTCGTGTAATTGTGTTCAAAGTTGTGACGTGCAACGCCTGAACAACAAAGAAATTCAACCATGCGTATACGTCAGTTTGCTTATAAGTAGGCGCACGAAGCTGTGTTTGTAGTCTCCCCTTTACGCCTTGTAACCTGTCTTGGATGCATAGTTGGATTGTCTTCAGGAGTTCTAGGCCGCAAATTTCAACACTATTGAACGATACGAGAATGCTTTTCCGGATATATGTTCATTGAACTTTTAAATTACTACAGGCCCAAAGAAACTATGTTCGGAGTTGACATAGAAGAAAATGTTATAGCTGAAACAAGTACAAGAAAACTATCGTGGAGGCAGCATCTCCTGAGTATATAACTGCTTACATGAAACTGAGTACAATAACCGTGTAAACAAGCCCAATTAAAGTGGTTTCAACAGTAAAAATGTTGTTGCATGGGACACGTATAGGATTTATTTGAAATGACTGTTCACTAGTGTGTGTGTATATACGTGTATATGTATATATGTGTGTATACGTAATAAAATGGATTAATTTATTGGGATATATGTATAGGAAATAGGGCGTGGTGTTACCTAGAACAGGTTTTTCTTAAAAAAAAAACTTTTTAGTAAAAAATATTGTGGAATATATTAGAAAACAAAGCTTTTATTTATTTAGTCTATTTTGTTTTGCACCTAATAAAAACATTTTTCAAAACTTCAACTGCAGTTACAGGAAGTAAATAAATGCAAAAATGTCGTATTCGTGTTTTCTAATATGCTAACTGATGTCGATTTGCAATATTTGTGTTTTTAAATTGAATGTATCTCGGTCATTCGTAAATTATTTTGGTTACAAGAAATCATATTTAGTTATTCGTTTGCGGAGTAAAGTATCCCTGTGTTAGAACTGAAACATGTCATGGAACTCGCCGGAACATTTTAATCCGCTCAAATATAGTCACACTGTATTCCGTAAATTGCTTAAATATGTATTGAATACATGTGACAATTGAAGCAATTAAATCTATAAAATAATTTCGTTCAAATCTTAAAATAAATAAGAAACTGTAAGCCTACTGCTTTACTATTATTGTTTTTTTTTTTTTACTTCAGAGATTTCATTTCCAAGAAAATAATTGAATAATCGGTGCAGCGACTCTGTTAATGGGTTAATTGAATTAAAACGGCCTATTGCACAGAAGTGCTCGACCGTTGCACTGGATCAAAAGAATTGACATTGTACTCCATATGAAATGTCTTTTAAGTACCTCAGCCACTAAGGTCGCTGTACTAAGTGAAACCACAAACCGAACAATATTAATTTATAAGATAAGCACCAGAACGTGTAGATTAACCCTATCAGTAGTATCTCCCATTCCCGTGCTGACTATAGCAACTGAAAGCATTTATCCGTACCCAATACTTTTACCGAGACAAATACTTGGGAGTGTGTTTAGTAGGTCCATCCAACCCAAGGGAGTTGTATCCTTCTCGCATGCCGAGAACCAGCTGCCCGCCGGGCTGCCCCGAACTCGTAAATCTCTCAAAGTGGACACTCACAAAAAGGGAGTCTTGGTGGGTGAAGGGGCTCCCAGAGCACTCCTCCTCCCCCGCCGTTTTACATTTCCCGTTCATCCTAACACCTCCCGTGGCCGAGAACCCCTGGTCAACCCGAAGACCTTCTGCCGACACAATGGTCTACCATCCCTTGTGCCATCCTTCCCGCGCCCATAAATCGCTGGATTTTGTTTGACCGAGTGTCTGGGCTGTGTTTCCCCCGCCGCCAACCACGCCCCTCAGGGGGTGACGTGTTCATTCGGTACCTGTCAGGGGTGAGGTAAACACCTTTACCTCCCTGCTGCAGCCATTCAGGCTTTGTCGGGTGGCGGTACAGTTAAATTATACACGCCACTTTCCCCTCTCCGCCTGAGACTCTAACTCCTGGGGGTAGCGAGGCGGAACTTATGGGGCGCTTTTATAGAACTGTCGAGCACCTGCTTGTGCTTCCACGGCACACTCATCATTTATTGTCACGCGTGAGAATAACAGGCTCTCAAGTTATAACCGTTTGGTCGGCCCGTCTTTGCAGGCTCTTGAAGGTAAGGTATATGGGCTTTACGTCTTGTCGACAGCGAGGTCATTAGAGACGGTGCCACAGCTTGGTACAATGACAGGAGATGGGAAAGGGTCGGCGATGGCCTGTGTTAAGGAACTATCCCAGCATTCGCCTGGAGTTATTTCAGGAAACAATGGAAAGCCGAAATCAGGATGGCCGGAGCCTGGGATTGAACCCGGGTCGTCACGAATGCGAGCCCAACGTGTTACGGTTGCGCCACCTCGCTCGGTTGCAGGCTTTTGAAAGCTCCGTGTGCTTGTTGTTGGAAATACAGCCAATTGAACCATTTATGGCCCGCACTAACGTTAGCATACTTGTATATTTCGACTCGGTTGAAGTATGTTACATCTGAAAAATACGAAGTTCCACGTCTTTGCCCGGACTTGCGTCCATGCCTATATCTTCAGATCGTATCTTTCGTTGTAACGGACGTGCCAGAGGAGCAAGTTGACGTATGATTCTAGGAAGATGCGCACTTCATTAGAGTATCTGTGCAGTGAATGTTTTTCATGTCTGCAAGACTTTAGTTTAAAATGATTTATTTCGTTTTATCGGTAGTTGATTCAACAGCCGTGCATTTTATCTGTGGCTTGCTAATTTATCGTTATGTTTCTAAAGGAATCTTCGTTCCACGTACATGTTTGCGAAAAAATTTTTATTTACATTTATTTTCACGGCTGTTGTTTGTTTCTCTGCATGCACCATCGTTACAGTAGTGCAGATGAGCAGTGTATGTAACGCTGTAATAAACTCATTTGGATATGATCACGCCGTGTGCATATATACAAGTAAAAAAAAAGCAAACTATTAAATAAGCAACCCAAGGAAGGTAAACTTTCAAAAATAAATTCCAAATTAATCACGACTATCTTTATATAGTGCTGTATGTGAAATCTTGCGAAAACAATGACGTCTTTGTAAGAATTACTTGTAATTGAATGAGAGCGTTATGTCTTACTGAAAACAAATTAAATCATACTGTACTGCAGTTATATTTTTGGCGCTCAAGCTGATGTGCATACTAGCCAGATGCAATCGTTTTCGCACACACTTATACACAAAATAATGTAACTCTAACTAAAGGCAAAGATTGTGCACTATCAATAAGGGAAAATTTCACATGATGGCTATTCATGAAATTATTTTGTGCAACGACTGGCCGTGTGACGACCGTTCACCCAAGATTATGTTATTAGCGCGATTTTATTAAATTGACGTCATCGTTCCTCACCCCTCCCCGTCACTCTCCCTCATATACCAGCGTGTGTGTAGAAAACTGGTTGGACCAGCAAAATGTACTCCAAGTTCATGCGTGCGTGAGTGTGTTTGGAAGTAGCCCCTTAGATGCCCCCCCCCCCTGATTTGCATACATGGAAAAATTGGACCGGTCCACCGAACGCGTTATAAATTATGATATCGGGTCTCGTCGTTTTAGCACTGCACTGCAGCTCTCTTTTTTATTTTTCTATTTTTTTTGTTAATCTGTCGTTTAGGGACCTGGCGACATACCGGACCGGCAGGCAACTTAAGCTGTTGGCTCAAACCAGTGCGCTGCGTACACTAGGAACTTAAATACGTTGCTGGATTAAATATGACATGTTTTAAAATTCTGCAACGCTGAAATAAAATTGTTGTTGTAGGTGCCATAATTTAGTTAAAACGGGGACAACGGTTCTGTTAGGTTGCCGGTACTATTTGAATTGTTCCTACTGTAATATTTCCTGTGTAAGTGCTATTTGCTTATTCTGTAGGGCAGAGTGTTGTAGGAACAATTCAGATATTGCCTATTGCACAACGAGTGTCCCTATTTTTAACCCCCGACGCAAAAAGAAGGGTGTTATAAGTTTGACGTGTCTGTCTGTGGCATCGTAGCTTCTAAACGAATGGACCTATTTTAATGCGGTTTTTTTGTTTGAAATGTGACTTGATCGAGACTGTTCTAAGCTATGATTCAAGGAACTCTGTTCAGCCGTTTAAGTATCATCAGCTCATTTCTAGATTTTTTTTATAGTGAGTGTTAGCAATTCTACTGGTCAGATCGATTTGAAATTTAGTGTCCTGTGCGTCGAGGATCTTTTAAATTTTTAATTTGAGTCTTAACTTGTAACACATGTGTTGTAGATATCAACAATACTTATCTTTCAGTGAACAGACTGCGCAGGATATCTTTAAATTTAAAGTAAATAAGACTCTCATATAAGTGTTTGTCATTTTATTTTATTAATGAATTATTTTAATGGATATATAAGAAATGAGTAGTTTGCTTCTTCAACATAGTTCAGTTTCGTTATGCAAGTATTGAGACGCGTAAAAATTCGGCTGTCGTACAGGAGATACTTCCATAAACAAGATTCTGATTGTAAACTCGCATCCACTGTTGATGAAGTAGTGTAAGAGTCAGGCTCAGTTAACTGTTCGAAGTCTTACCCCGCAAACAATCATCTGAATAGGTTACTAAGCTCAAATTATTAGTTCTTCTACTGTATTTCTTTTGGCTATTTACTATTTGGCAGTTCGAATATTTGAAGAACACAAGCTCTATAAGACACAAAAAGAAAATTAATAACATATTAGTTCAGATTTTTAGGAAATTCTGTGACGGAATACTAACTGTTTTAATGTATTTGAGGAAATAGGCCTACTTGTTTTTGTATAACAATAAACAACATTCAGTGTGTCTGAGTACATTCGATTTTCGTTTGATCTGTGTATGTTTCGTTATTGCTTTGTAAACAGGAAATATGAACCATATTAGTGTTTCGCATATTTGTAGACTTTTTTTAAGCATTCAGTTTCCATTCTGATATGTATTAATAGCAGGGAGAAAGCTTTACAAAATTATTAATGTATCACATCAAATATTTCAAACGAACCTAATAATTACGTTAGGCACACCGGACGAAGTACACACTGAGATTATTTTGTGGTCGAAATAAAATATAACATGGCTCGCATGTCTATCCGAAGCAGATAATACGTTTTGAGTTTTTCGTTAAAAAAAAAAGGCAAGTCAAGCAAAAAATCAAGATAGTCTTGAGTAACCTGCTTTTTATAGCACACAATTACAAAATTGAACCACAGAGTAATGTATTGATTTTTTATCGTATAATTAGAACTTTTATGTAAGTTCCCGCTGGTATAGTAACCGATAAACTTATTATGTCTTCGCTTATTACCTTTCGAGGCAATTGAATTGCATTTGTTTGACAGACTTGTTTATTAGTCACGTGGCAATATTTATGTTAGTAAGAAGTAGAAAGATAGAAGTAAACTGAGAAGACAAACTACAGTCCATCAGCTGTAGTAGCAGAGGAAAATTGTTACCGACTCAAGTAATACGATCGTACGAAAGCCAACCTACTCTACTGAGCAGTGTTGCTAGACAGTGAATGCAGACGTAACCCTGGTACACGGTGCAGTAACTACGGTACTATGAAAATTATTTTGGTACATTGCCATAAAACATAATATTGTGAGCATTGTCGTACATATATTCAGATAGTTCTCGGACCCAGACTAATATTTATTTTTAATTGTGTCAATTGTAACATTTGTGTGTGTGATCTAAAAGATTCAGAGTAAGAGAAGGCAAAATTGCCTTAATTGTGCCAAATAAAGACGTTTTGGATTTGTTTGTATGGACATACTCCATTGCGATGTCCATACAGACAAATCCAGTCATGAACTCCCATTGCACAGTTCTTTCAAAGATCAAAGACGTTTTATTGTTATTATAAGTAAAGACATAAAATAATATTATTGGCGCAGGTTCTAAAACTCTGGTACGTTTGGCAACTCTGCAGATATTGCGAAAGTGTTTTAACTTACTAGTTAAGAGACCTCAAAGGCAACGGCGAGGGAATGTCCGTATCCCTGTCTCTGCCGTCGAGGCAAAACAGCAGCGAGAGGCGTCGTCGGCGACCCTGGACGGCTGATGGATGCCCCTCCGCCCCGGGGGAACACGTCGTCCTGGTCTTTCCGTCGCTGATCATGGACGCGTAACTTATTTATAACGCATCGCCGGTCGTTAGCGTGACACATGGCCGTCGCATAATGGCCGCGCGCCGATGTTCGGCGCCGCTATGATACCCCTCCGCGGAGATCCGACAATTTCGGTTGACGTCCCAATGTTAGCGGTGTCGGGCGGGGAGGGGGGGATCGTGGCAACGGGCTATGGAGTTGGCTCGCAGGACGCCTCATTTAGGAATGCGAGAGGAAAATAAACAGGACGACGCTGGTACGGGAAAAATCTGTGGAGAGGGAAGAAGCTGGAAGAAGGAAAAAATTTGTTTCGTGGGGAAACGTGTCATGGTAAGAATGCGGTATATTATCGTACCCTGGTCTCCGATTTATGGGCACGCGTGTTTCGTGGCGCTTATCTTAGACTCGAGTATGAGAAGGCGCAATATCCGGTTTCTCGGATCAATAAATGCAAATCCACACACTCAACATATGTTCGTCTAGAAACTTAGGGCTTGTGGTAGTATAAATAAACAGTACAGTCACCCTCCCCTTCTCTTTCCAACGTCTCGGATAAACGGACCCACTGTTAGCTGACGGGTTTTATGCTTGTGAGGGTCCCAGTTCGATTCTACCCTGCTGAATCGTGGCACGAGCTCTCCTCGGAGTGTTCTCGTGTCCTTCGCCACCTTTTAGGCCTCGCTCTTTGGTTTTGAGTGGTTTCGATAATATTTTTAATGCAAATTAATTCACGTATAAAAATTAATTCTTACAGTTTTAACACTTATATATCATCGTTCGTATGATTTTTCTGTAGCAATACACAAAACGGATTTTCAGATTTTTGCCCCTGAAAAATCACATATTTTGTTGTCAAAATAAGCCAAAATGAAACAAAATAATAAAAAAAAAAACGCTCTGGCAAAATAGTGTAGCTAGGGCATTGTTTGACTGTTTCAAGAGGGAAATAACATGGACTTATGATCTCAGTGGATGTGTTAATTTGAATGCGGCGCAATTGAACTCATACTGGATTTGTGAGCTGTCGTCGCAGTGTTTCAGTTCTGATCTCTCGTTCAAATTGTTGATACATAGTACGTAAGACAAACCGGCAGTTAAATCCATTTGTGAAATGTTTGAGCAGGCATTATTAAAAGCAGGGCTTCTTGGTTCTTCATTTGCACGCAATTTGCTAGACACACACTCGTGCGCATACAGAGTCCTGTTTACGGTAGCGTGCCAGATTTATAACAGAGGAGGTTGTGATTTTATTTTTGGATGGCTGCTACTTTGCATACTTTCTTTTTCTTTTAAATGAGAGTCTATATTATCTTCAGGCAAATACTAATGCAGTTACTCAATACGCACTTTCCCAGTGCCTTTCACATTTACTTGAATTTAACTGATATTTAAAACAATAAAGCTAAACTATATCTAGATTAATAAGTCTACATGAAAGAGTGTGTTTTTGTGTATTTATTACGAGACAATACACTTAGCGGTTTCGGAGTGAACTATTTTTTTTTTGTTTCCAATAAGAGAGACTACAGAGAACAATCTTAATTGCTTTGTCATACATAATTTCTGTATTTGATCACGCGCAGCTAGTAATTAATTCAGGTGTTAAATGAAGGGCAGGTTTTTCGTGTTAAGCCACGCTGAAATCCTAAAGCTTATTTTAATTTCAGATAATGCTTTAGAGAAGAACATCGTCTTAAAATAAATGTTGTCCCTGCTGCACGACTGGTAAGAATATCGTGTTCAGTAGGGAATTGTTTCGTACAAGACCCCTATTATCCTGACTAGCACCAGGTGAACACAATGCGGCTATAGTCGCGGGTCCCCAAGTCGTAACAAATGAACGCAGAGGTGACAAGAGGCGTGGCACTAAAAATAATAGATGGCTTTTTATCAGTGTTTTGCGCGTCATGTTGGACTATGAAGTCGTTCCTCGCCCCGGAGATGGTGTCGACTACGGGTGACAGCTCTCTAAGCTGCTGCCGGGCTTCATCAGACTAGATCGGTCCACAGGCCACACAGGGCGACCAGAACACAATTAATTTTACTTGCTTGTGTTCATGTTAGTTAGCTGGATTCTAAATATTGAGCAATACCTACATATAAACTGAAATAATACTAATGAAAATCCATACATTGCATACTCAATGAGAATTCCGTTACCGTAAATAGAGGTTAATTTGCACCCCCACCCCCCGGGTAACTTTGCACCACCCCATTAATTTATTTTAAAATACAAATTCTAAAACGCTGTTTACAGTAAAGTATGTCATTTATGACTGCTGTGTACTGTGAAATTGTAATCCCTTTAAGAGGATGCTAACAATTATTTTAAACGAAAAATTGTGGTGTAATGTTACCCCATAAGAGCACGGTCTACAGCAATTTTCATCACCGTGTTTTTATTTTTATATTTGTACCAGGTGATTTTTTCTTGTTTTAGATACAAAATATGACTAATTTTTGTTCTTATAAAAAATGTTTATCTCGCACAGTTTTCGCGTAATGGCTCGCTAAAGTCAAAATTTGTATGTTTCCGTTTTAAGGACGACACTAAAACCAACTCACTTACCAAACTGAAAAAAAAAAAAAAAAAAAAAAAAATTACAGTAAATAACGATGTTGTAGGCTACAAGTTCAGCTATGTTAAACCACAAAATAAAATATTTTTGTATTTAAAAATGAATTTTTTAAATTTTGATTTTACATTTCAGCATATTTATTTAAATATAAAACGTTTTTATGCTTAGTTTTTATGCACGTCAAATTGTAGCCCGCAACGTCTTTATTCACTGTGAATTTTTTAGTTTGTTATGTCAGTTGGCTTTAGTGTAGCCCTTAAAATGGAAACATGCAAATTTTGAATTTAACAATCCATTACGCGAAAATCATGAGCGATGAAAAAATTTCATAAGCAAAATTTAGTCACATTTTGTGTTTAAAACAAAAAATATATATCTGGTACAAATAAAAAAAAATAAAAACATTGCGATGAAAATTGCTGTAGACCACGACCATAATATGGCTTAGTAACCCCCACCTTACGGCATACAATAATATTCATACATAAATATTGAACTTCACAGACATAGAAACAAGCATATTCTAAAATTTCCTTTTAAAACACATAATCACTAGAGAGAATGATTTATCGCAGGAAAACTTGACTGTTTGCTGGGTTTCAACACACGTTCAATTTACATGAAGATGACTGGCATTCGCTTTTATGTGGAGCTGTTGCCCTATTTGACTGATCCAATATGAATCCCTCTGTTGTAATATTTTATGCCTATTATTGGTTTGCAGACAGCTACGTTGTGTCAGACGTAGGCTATACATCACCTAATCATATGTGTTGCAATTAACTACAGTGTTTTCAAGGGTATGTTGGCACAAAACATTTTCGCGATGTATCATCCTCTCTAATAACCACATATCACATTTACATTTCAAAAGAATCATGTAAAAATTATCAGAATTCATGATAATCATTTGGTAATGCTTTACATTTTGAAAACCTCTTACAAATTTTTGCACCCACTAAAACTAGTAAACCATTGACGATTTATTCCCCATTCTACCATTAAGCAACGTGTACATATCCGTCACTGGAATATCAACAGATTCTATTAATTGCAAGATTTTTCATTCTCAGAATCTGTTATTTTGTCAACAGTGACTGATAAAAAAAAGCAAAAAAAAAAAATCAAATTGAGGTAATATTTATTGAATTAGTTTATTTCACTTTTTAATCAGTAGATATGGATTTTCATTAGTATAATCTGTAATTTGATAACTGCAGTTTAGTTCTGTAACCAAAATGTAATTTAATCAATGTCATGTAATCTTAGTCTAAATGTAATAGTTTACTCCAATTTCAAAAGCGAGCAAACAAATAATTTTTTAAGGTGAATTTTGCGTTTACATAGCAGGGAAGTATTCCTCTGTTCTTCTGTTGTTTGATAGTTAATTTTTTTAGTTATTCACTGTTCACGCTGTTGCTATCTATGAAGTTACACTACTTAAAAAAACAATTTATTGTTGAGAAAACTGTGTACGATAGCTAAATTTACACACACCTAATTTTGATGCATACTTTTCTTGAGGTTAGGAAAAAGCAAAACTACATTACATATAATATTACGTACATTTTTTGTCATCTGGGTACATATTTAATTTTTTTTTCTTTTTAGTTTGTGAATTTTCTGTAATAAATTAGTGAGGTTTATCGCTGATGCAATCAGAATTTTTTCCTATATTCCTAATGGAATAATTCCAACAAATTGAATCACTGGAAATTTACTAGGCTAGCTGTATATGTTTGCTTTTTACGGGTTAGATAGAGTGAGTGTAACTACTTATTAACAATGAATGCTTGACAGTGAGTAAATAAGAATGGTTCCTTTTCTTAACGTGGATGCCTGAGTGAACATTGTTTGCGCGTTCGAGGTCTACAAGTAATGAAGTGGTAAGGGCTACATAGCACGGGTTTCACGCCTTCCTCTAACCCCTAGGCGCAAGTTATGGTCGTGCATTCTTCTCGCTGACAACTAGCCGCTATGAGTAGAAACCGGAAAAATTCGCGTGTTCACTGACCTGTAAGCTAGCCTGCAAGAACATCTGTCTATTCAAGCAGACATTATCTACTCACTGGATGCTCTATGACGCAGTGATATGAGCCTGTATTCAGTTGCTTCTGTAATATTAGCTAAACGACTTCCAGGAAATGTCAAATAGGCTAAGTCACGGGCCAACTGCGAAAGTGGCACGAACTTACAGTTGCTGGGATTCTAGCTTGGAGCCAAAAGAAAACGCTAATTTTTCAGGTCTCTATCTATGAGACATGCATTACTGACCCTATCATTTCGTAATATCTATGATAAATGTGTATTTTACACACCTATAACTAGAGACTACTGATTTTCGCAAAAACAGTTCTGCCCCATTTTGTTTCAGTGCCTTATTTGCACATCTGAGGTTCTGCTTCACGGTCAGTGATTGGATGTTTCAGCTCTCACGCGTCGTGAAGTTCTTCTACCCGCAAGTCATAGACGTGTGGTGTTACCGTAACCTGACTGTTATTGGCTCAGTGAAATTAGATCATAGGTGATTCGGAATAAAGTAAGCACTCAAAAAAGCCCTGATTAATTTATATTTTCTGACAGTTTATATCTTTCCGCTGCATGTAAACATACACATTGCCGTGTGCTTTTATTTACATAGGCTTGTACAATGTTTACATTCACATTATACTGCTCCGATAAATGTTATCGATAATATCTACTCATTAAATGCACGGGTGCTGAATATATGCTATATTCAATAGTAATCTTAGTTATAAATACGTGCGAGTTAAAGTCTTATAACACTGGTTTCTGTGCATCTACTCTAACGGCGCTATTGCCGTTACGAATCTCGTAAATGCATGCATAGTATATTCGAACTGTTAACTCAAAACCGCCACTAAATACGCACGATATTAAATACGCAATTCAATAATTCAAGTTCCGTTCAGGATACCGCTATGAACGGCGACGACGCACTTAACAGATACAATAAAAAATGTATTTTCTTAATGTGTGAAACAAAAAAAAACGCTGTTTCTATTTCGAGATACTCAGGCTGTCGATCATAAAACGAAACAATTTACAGATTACTAATGACTTCACATAATTTAGCAATGGTATTCATATACAGTCACTTCTAATACTTTTGAATGTGTTTATCAGAAACCTGTATTTATTACACAACAGATAAACAAACTCAATAACTCAACTCGCTTCCAAGCGAAGCGGCTGGAAACGGTGAAAACCTAACTCTGATTCCATCTGCCGGTGTAATTTTGAACTATCTCTGTGGCGCGAAGCACTAGTGACATGTGCCAACGACAATGTTGATGATATCGCTCGGTTGCATCACTTTGTCCTGGCGCTAATTAAATCAAATTACACATTCAGTAGGAATGTAAATAAGATCATAAATAAATATTTTAAAGTATATAAAATACAAAGAGGTCGTTTGCATTTCATGTTCTTTCACTAATGATGTATTCAAGTAAGAAAATACACGGAATTACATGCAATGATTCGCTACCAACCATACAAGCAATAATGTAACTTACGTTAATGTTGGCTTATATGCAGTAACGGCTAGTGATTTTTTTTTCAAAGGTTAAATTTTAGTGCTCACTTTATTCCGAATGACCTATAGTCTCTTTATAAAGGCACGCTGTCCAGTAACCACGAGGCAGGACTGCAGGTGTGCACGTCAGGCACTGAAACAAGCTGGGGCTAAACTCTTTTCGCGAAAATCAACCTTTCCTACATATACCTTTTAATAGATTCTTCGCCAAGATTTTTATACCAAAAAAGGACCGCAAAACACAATTTTCGCCAGCGTAAAAATAAACTTTTGAAGCACCTGAAATGGGTAACATTCTTTTTATACGATTTATAAGCAGACGTAACTTAACGCACACTGACTAATTTTCAGATAGTCTTGTAACGGCCGAAGTTCTGCAATGGTATTTTTGTATTTTGATATTTTTTTTAACGCAAATACATTTCCATGACTGATGTTAGTCATTTTATTTAGTATTAATTTCCTCAAGATGGTATCTATATTCACTGTAAATAATCTTATTTCTGTAGGTGAGCTAGTTTTTAATGTGAGAAAATTACGGAAAACAGTAGAAGTTTAACGTTAACGTGTGATTATACAAAAGCTCCACGGTATCAAAACAATTTTTTAAAAATAGTTGGTAGGGAAAATTATAACTGGGGTTAAGTCCACGTGAAATAATGACTATACACGTAAGTTTGGATTAACGCCTAAAGAAAGGCCAGTACTACAAGACATACCGTTCTTCTCAGGCCTCTCCCCCTTCTTCACCTGTCCACAATGACAGCTTAGTTTATTTGCATTTGCGTAAGTTAGTATGAATTCCGTACAGAATTACTGAGCACTGAGTATAATTGTTTTGTGAGAAACTGCAATAAAAATTAATAAGTTGCACTGCCGTTCACTCCTCGTGCCTGTATTAAAGGGTGTTGCATGCGCAGACACACGTTGCCCTGTGGTATTGTTTATCTCTAGGACCTAAGGAAGGTGAATGGTGTACGCACATAGTGATGTGTGGTGTTGTTGGTGTGCCTGCAGTGAACGTGGTGGAGACGCTACAGGAGTTCTGGCAGATGGCGCATGCGCAGACACACGTTGCCCTGTGGTATTGTTTATCTGTATGAGCTAAGGAAGGTGAATGGTGTACGCACATAGGGATGTGTGGTGTTGTTGGTGTGCCTGCAGTGAACGTGGTGGAGACGCTACAGGAGTTCTGGCAGGTGGTGCATGCGCAGACACACGTTGCCCTGTGGTATTGTTTATCTGTATGAGTTAAGGAAGGTGAATGGTGTTGTTGGTGTGCCCGCAGTGAACGTGGTGGAGGCGCTACAGGAGTTCTGGCAGATGGCGCATGTGCAGACACACGTTTCCCTGTGGTATTGTTTATCTCTAGGAGCTAAGGACGGTGAATGGTGTTGTTGGTGTGCCCGTAGTGAACGTGGTGGAGGCGCTACAGGAGTTCTGGCAGATGGCGCATGCGCAGACACACGTTGCCCTGTGGTATTGTTTATCTCTAGGAGCTAAGGAAGGTGAATGGTGTACGCACATAGTGATGTGTGGTGTTGTTGGTGTGCCTGCAGTGAACGTGGTTGAGACGCTACAGGAGTTCTGGCAGATGGCGCATGTGCAGACACATGTTGCCCTGTGGTATTGTTTATCTGTATGAGCTAAGGAAGTTGAATGGTGTACGCACATAGGGATGTGTGGTGTTGTTGG
>PNEQ01011218.1:72773-100636 GCA_003012365.1 Medauroidea extradentata | reverse complement strand
AGTTGAATTATATATTGTACATAAAAATTACCTGTGAATAAATGAGCTAAAATATCATATAGGCCTACACAAATTATGGTACGACCTGCAATACCTATACGTTGTGCGGGATAGTCCCGTGCTATGGTACGAACGACGGAATACCTATTGACGTACGAAATTAACGACAAAAACACAAACTAAGTCTTAAAACAAAAAAAGCGGGAGATTTGAATGTGTAATCGGGAGAGCGGGAGATTGCATCGAAAATCGGGAGTCTCCCGCCTAAAGCGGGAGGGTTGGCAGGTATGCCCCTGATATTGTGGACTCGCTGCTGGTGAGATCTCCCCATTTATTGGAAATTCCCCCAGTACTGTTGTTGTTGGGCAATTGCTGGACAGTTTCTTAGTCGTTTAACTCTCGAACTATTGCGTATCTGTGAAGATTGTGTTCCGTCCTGACGGCGTTCAGGGAGGGGGAATTTGTGCTGGGGTTTCTCCCCACCGAACATGACTTGGTGCTTTGACCTGGATTAACGGGAGCAATAAACTACTTTTACGGCAGCAGACGTGTGTGTGTGTGCGCGCGCTGGACGCTGGGGTGTGGAACTGGAACTGATACCTTTTGCCAAGCTCGGGTTCGCATCGGAACTGTTCGGGCCGCCCTCCCTCTCCTGGCCCTCCCCTCCTTTCCTTGGCCAGTGTCAGCTGGTGACCCGCCATAGAGAGGCACTCTGGTCTCCGCCTCCGTTCGTGAAAGGTCGTGTCCCTCTCTGCACTCCGTCGGTAAGTGTACAGTTTTGGTTCGGGTTAACGGGTCGTCATCTTGTTGCCGGCTCGGTAAGCCGCGTATTTACCCTACGTTATTTACTAGTTTCTTTAGGTTTGATTAATCTATTATGACGTACCGGCGGCGTGTCGAGGGGGCCCGAATCTAATTGCGCTATTGAATTGTATGAGCCCTTCAGGCCGTGTTGTGGGCAAAATAAATGTGTAACCTTATGGTAACTATTATACACCCTTCCCGATATCATTGTATGTAATGGGTGATAATTGATAATACATAGTTTCCACCCCTGTATTATGTAGTTTGGTTATTTCGTCGTGTTTACCCTCTCGGGTAACTCAAACCCTTTTGTCTCTCGTGCCCAGAGTGTGGTTTAAGTTGTATAATTAATATATTGTGTTTTTCTTTTGAAGTTTCAGGTTTTAATTTAATTGTGATTCTTTACTGAATCTGTTCTTTTGCCATGTTGTTTGGACAATACTATTTTTATATACTTGCTCGCTTCTGGTATTTATACCTGTAATTTTTTCGTACGTGTGTTCAGTCTACTTCCAGCAACATTTAAATGGTCATCTTGTCTTTCATCATTATAAATGTGGAGTGTGTTGCTGTGCTGCAGGCGTTATAAATGATTAATTTGGGCAGCTGGTTTAGTGTACTGTTTCGTTTTTCATGAGTTGACGTCCTGTAGCATGATGACCCACGTCCTAGTATCTTGTGAGCATTTTCTATAGTTCATATTTGTTCTTATTTCGTAAAGTAAACTTTTGTGTTCGGGTTCTTACAGTTTTGATTTAGTAATTGTAATATAATTTCAGAAACAGAGATAGATAGGGGCAGACATCAAATATTTACAATTTAATTATGTTTAGTGACATATTAATTTATAACTGCTTGATTGTAATTTTGAAGATTAGTTACAGTTTTGGCACATTAAGTACATTAATAAGGATAGTGATATTTTTAAAGCCGAGTTCAATTAACGACTGATGTAAGTTAATTTTTATCATGCAGCTTTATGTGCCCACTTTAATGAGACTATTTGAGGGGTGTTTGATATTGTGTGCATACAGCTGAGGTATGGGTCTCTGTAGGTTATGCTGTAGTTTGTGTGTATTTTGGGACAAGTGTCCCCCTAAAGTTTGCTTTCTATAAGTATAGGGGTTTATTCAGATTTTTGATTGTATTGTGTGTGTAGGCTACTGATGTTTAGGGCTCAGTTAGCATTGTTCTTGTTAAAATAGTTTCCTATAAGGATAGGGCTAATTATTGTGTACATTTGTATTTTCTTTTCTACACCCCACAGTGATTTCGTCTATGGCTTATTTTACGCTATATACTGTTCAGATTAACTCTGTACTTTCCTTACGCCTTATGAATATAAATGGTAAACATGCTGTACATTGTTTTTAACTATGTCATTTGTATTTTCATTTCTAATATTATGAGTTGCATTGGCAGTTTATCGTTTTCGTACAATGTTAAAGGTTATGTTATTGCTTTGTTGTTTGACTTATGAATAAATCCCTGTTGGGAGTGAACCTCGAATTCTATGCTATTTTGCTTGAAGTTAAACTACGTATTACCCTTCTCCATGATTTACATTTCAATTTGATGATTTTGCTTGTAGCTAGTGCTGACTGTTTACTGTTTAGGTATACACAACTACAGAGTTTGATTGAGGTTATTAGTTTCTAAATTATTTTAAATTGAGTGATAATTTAACTTTACTTTTATCTAATGTTCTTACAAATTAATAGTGCTTTGCAACCCACCTTTTCCCACCTTGTAAATTGTCACCATCATCACCATTAGTGAGGTGTTAACTCCTTACAAAGGGGTCGTGATGGTACAAGTGGTTGAGATTTCCCAGTGTGTCTAAAAGTTATAACTTTCGTAACTGTAGTAAATTTTCATTTTCTTTTCACTGTTACTTAAACACACTTAAAGAACTTGATAACTATGAAATAAATTTATCATTAGTATTAATGAAATGCCACAGATTCACATAGTTAATTTGTGCCAGGTCAATGATTCTGCTAGATTCAAACTTTTTAATAGGTTTTAGTACGCTGAATTGTATAATTGATTTTATTAGTTTTGTTGTACTTTCAAATGTTTTTAAATGTTTTATTCTTGATTAGCAGTAATATTAACATGAATAATATTACTGCACGGGACAAATTTAAGTTTTGCATTCAAGTTAGGTGTTTGCAGATGCTGCGACTGCCCGGGGGCAAACAAAGGCTTGTTTTTCTGCAAATGTGTGAGTCAGCAGGGCTTCCTTGTTCCTACGTTTCAGTACGTCATCCTTAGTCGCTACATTTTGAATTTATCACCGTACCCATCCGCGTACGGTGCATCATAGTTCTTATTTACTAAGCCTTGATTTGTCAAATTATGTAAGTCTGAAGGGTGGGACTTTCTTAATTGTTGTATATGTGTGTTAGCATTTCAGCATTTCTACAAAGCATAATATAAGCAAATCCTATTTGATAGAATTACTTGAAAGTCTGCCGGAACACACAACACCAGTTGGCAAGAATGCATAGAAGGTAAAAGGGGCGCTGGGAAAGTTTGTTCAGCAAGAAGCAATGGGGAAGTATGGAACTTTTTTCTGTTTACTAGCATAAGACATTTTGTTAATTATGTTACCTGAAAAAGTTACGGTGTTAGTGATCCTGCAAGCAGCATCAGGTCACCAATGCTACCACGAGTTTCGTCTCTGCAGTTTTTAATATAAAGGAATGATAAAAACTACGTCTAGCAATTTGGTTAAAATTTTTTGCATGAATTACTGTTGCTCTTTTGATTTCCCTGCAACTATGTGCTGTGTATCTAGCGAACTTTTGTTAATGAAGCTATTTTAATTAGTACTCACCGAGAGTGCAGTGACATGATAAACCACATGCATATGATTATTGAAGTTAACTATGTTGTGCAACTAGACACTTTTGAGTCAAATGTCCTAAATCACGAAACAACTGTACTTTTCTTTTGTTGACTATACTTGAGTAAACCTACATCATTTAATAACTGATGTATATTCAATTTTCTGATATTGGTGCTAAAATTAATGTACTATAAGTACTCCCTCACCTATTGACTCCACAACCTGCCAGTAACCCTAGATATAGCCCCATTTCTCCACAGGTGACATTGTAGAAACAAGTTATTCTTCATTTTGTTAATAATTAATAGCACCAAGGTTTTATTTTTTTATTTATGAGTACAGACCCCAGTACCATCACAACACAAATTTTCAAATACTGTCAGTCATGTAAAAGTTTAAGTCTGGTTTGTAATTTACTGTACTGACAATTCCAAAAAAAAATTTTGTTTGTAGAAAGAATTAACTATACACTTTAATGTAGTAAAACACAGTTGTTTTTGGCTGCCATTTTATAATACAGCATTTCATCAAGAAATTAATATTTGTTTACACAATAATTCTGAAACTACTGCACTTAAACTTATACATTTTTCCACATAAGTAAAAACATTGTATAGGTCGTTCGGGATAAAGTGAGCACTAAAAATTTAACCTTTGAAAAATATCACTAGCCGTTACTGCATATAATAAAACATTACACATAGTCCCCTCACTGCTTGTATGGTTGGCAGCGAAATTACGCAATATAGTTCCCTGTATTTTCCTATTTAAATTCAACAAAACTGAAACAAAATCAATCGAATTCGACATAATTGTATTGTATATAATTATTAATATTTTTTATCAAATAGTATCGATTCATACTGACTGTACAGTTTATCTTAAACGCGCAAACATCAAGTGATGTGTCCAGAGGGGATAGATATCTCCAGGCGTCAGCCGTTACGCGCGAAAGGATACAAATTATCTGAAAGTAGAACTTTAGCAGGGCTTTTCTGAGTGCCCACTTTATCCCGAACCGCCTATAACAGGGAATGTTAACTACAGTTACAAATTATTTTATAAAGGTAAAGCATTGAATTTTTTCAGTCACACTTTGTATGATTAAATGCTTAAATTATATGCAGCAACTTTACTTGTATGTACAGTAATCTCTCTGTTTAAAGACTCTCAAGAGACTGGAAAACAAAGAAAGAAAAAAAGGAGTTTTTAAACTGAATGGTAAAAGTATGTTGGGACATTAAATGTGACCAAAAACACAGTTGTTGAAGTTAAAGAAACACACTGGAAGACTTTAAACTAAGAGATAACTGTATCTTCTTCTGGTCAACACTTTGTAAAATATAGCCTGAGCAGTACAAGTTTGTCTGATTTTGACATTTCTTCTCCAAGAAAAGTATCTACAACAAGATTGCAGGGGTCCTCCTTTTTTTGGGTACTCAGGATTGTTTAAAAAGTCAAAACTATTGAGCTGCCACATATATTTCTTGGAAGAGAAATATGAAAATAAGGCAAACATAAACTGCATAGACTACAGCAGTACATAAATACAACCCTTGGAAGTAGCACTGTAATTAATTATAAGAAAATAGAGTGTTATGTAGATCAGCATTAAGACGCCCACCTACTGGTTGTGTGTTTGTGTGAGGCATGGCGCCAAGAGCGATACTGACCAGCTCATCTGGTGCTGTGTTACCTCTACAGCAAGACAATGAAACAAAATGCAGTGGTAGCGTAGATCACTCACCTTCTATATTTTTACTGGTTTGAAGCAAAGTTCATTGCATGCTCCTAGAGTAGTTTCACACTAATCCCATGGGTAGTTTTTAAAATATAACAGGTTCAAAAAAGTAGTTTTTAGCCATTTTGAGGAGCTCCAAGCGATTTTTCTAATTTCTGCTTTGAAACAACTCTTCAATCATCATTTGGAGTGTTTTTTTTTTTGCACATGACACAAATTAATGACACATTGGCCATATGTGGAATAGTTTCTTTTAAAAAATGTATTTACAAACATGCTGCAACGTATTTTAAGCACATAATAGGCGAGACCCTTAAACAAATTCATTATAGCCAGTAAGAGAACAGGTTTAAAAATTAAGATTTCCAGTCATGATGAAACATTATTTACTATAAACTTAACAGTTCATTTTACATGCGCCATTGAGAGAAAATGTTTAATTGCAAAACACCCCACAGTAAAACAAAAAGCAAAAAAGAAACATCAGAATAAACTATCGTCAACAAACACATACAATTCCAGAAAGGAATATAGTAGTAATCAGAAAAAAGACACAAGCAAAATTAATTAATTAATTAATTCAGAAATGGAATATTGGGAATATTGTTGTATCAAAAAAAAAGACACAAAAAAAAAGAACTACAATAAAACAACAAAACAAGATGAATGAAAAATGGAAACAAATATGGTTAAGGACAACAATACAACTGATGAGAGGAACAGATGGAGGATGTTAACACAGACGATAAAACAAAGAAAAGTACCA
The DNA here is from genome assembly GCA_003012365.1 of Medauroidea extradentata. NCBI lineage: Eukaryota > Metazoa > Arthropoda > Insecta > Phasmatodea > Phasmatidae > Medauroidea > Medauroidea extradentata. The sequence goes on along the minus strand of PNEQ01011218.1, from coordinate 94,471 downwards.
TGCTTCATTCCACAACAGATACAACATTTCATGAACTAAAATCCATTCTGTGTCCTAACATAAGAAATATGCCTACTTACTGCTCAGCAAATGGCAGTGCAGTGGCCTGATTGGCTGCGCTGCTTGTATTGGGCTTACATGCAGTGAGTAGTGACTAATGTGTTATTTTATTTAAATTATAGCTTATCGCATTGTAATTTAGATATTTTTATTTGATTTCTAAGATAATGATTACAATCCTTCATCTATTTGTTTTACATAGTCAATTAGATTGGGACAGCTTATTTTGGGTTTTCTTTTTTCTTTTTACAGTCTGTTTACCTTTTGTTGTCAAAATATAGTGCTCCTGGCAGCTTCTGGATTGTTCTGGAAGGTTTTAGACGTACTAGGCTAGATTTCAGGTTTTAGTTTCCAATTCCCACTGTCAGAAAATATATTTATTTGGGTTTTGGTTTGTGAGAATGGTCATCCAAGTGTCATACAATGTCCTGATTAAACGAGGTGAGGTGGTGTTTCTCACCCAACCTGATGGAGAAGATAAGGGTATCCCCTGGTCCCACCAGTTAATCCAAGTTGTCATTAAAGCAGGTCATAGTGAGAACTCAAGCAGTTACTATGATGTAAGTGATGCAATTCAGCCTACATTGGCAAAGCCCGTGGTTTTAAATTTCATTTAACTATCATAATTTTTTTATAAACTTTAAGTTAATCTTAGAAAAACATTATTTTCTGCCAGTGTAACACACAATGAGGACGTTACGGCACAGTTTTTGGTTCACACATATCCGTAAATTTCTAGCAGCGATTAATTTTTTGCAAACTGTTTGTTGAACTTAATGATGCCATTTTGGGTCTTATTTTTAATGCCTTGTATTCTGGAAATATGTGGCAGGAGTGCAGAAATAATATAATGTAGCATTGTCAAAAAATGTTGAAGAAAGCTCTATCACTTCACGTGCTCTTTTCTTTAAATGCCCTATGGAAAACCAAGATTTTCTTCCACTGTATGGGATAAAAATTGTAAACAGTCAAGCTCCCTATTAGAGGTCTGCGAATAATCTAATTAACAAATTATTTGTAAATAATGTAGCATTCAAATTGAAAAATCACTTTTGAAAGAAAGTTTGAAACTAATGGAGCCATTCTGCTGCAATAACCCATCAAATAAAGTGACCCACGATTCAACCATCTAAGTTTATTTTCGCAGAAAATATTTTTTTTTTTACTAAATAGATAGTTAATTTGAAAAACATGTATACACTGTATGAAACTTCAAACCTTTCTCTTTATTTGCCAATTCATAGAAATAATCTAGCTCATCTAGTTCTATTTATATGAATTTTTGAAAAAAACACTGTAACTGTACCAAAATTCAACCACACAAATGGGCATGTTCCTAAGTTCAACCAATATGTTCCAAAATTCGACCACAATAAAAATTTTACATAAAATGATTTTGAAAACAAAAAAATCAATCAATGACCTATTGGACATGCCTTAAAAACTAAGGAGCACTTCTGATTCATAACAATTATTCATTACTTAAGTGTTGGTCAATCAAACACAAAAATAAATCAAGAAAACCCACAAACTTAAAAATGTTACCTACAATACAATAAATTGACTTACAACAATAAAAATTCAACATTGAAATCAACATAAAAATATGCCTGACAAGGCAAACTTAAAGTCCATTCTTAGGGAGTTTCAAACTTTTCTGAAGCACTAATTTAACTTACAAGTTACTTAATGTCCAGGAGTCTCTAATGTAAAATCAAATCAATGTCATATGGCTAACTTACCAAATATCAAATGCTAATTTTTTGCATTCATAATCAGTTGAACCAGTAATTAAATAATTGCTTTGGAATACATGTTTAAGACATAAGTTACCTACCAAAAATAAAATTTACAAAATACATTTGATTTACATGTCTTACAAATTAAGAAACGATAAACACTTCACAATTACCTTGATTCATTCACACCTACTGACCAATGAAAAACATACCTCATACACATACCACATTGCACTACGTTAGGTGTAGGCAGGACTCCCAAAACCTGTGCTTGCGTTACAGTAGAGACATCACCGTCTTTGGGAACAAAGGTCTTTTTCTTTAAATCAATGGCCCTCATTGCCAAGACATCATCTTCCTTTCGCTCCTGGACAATACATACATACTTTAAAACTGTTTTCCCTCTTTTTCCAACAGGAAAAGAAACCAGAATAAAGCTCCCAGCCTTTATATTCTCAGTGTCCGGTTTTTTCAAGAAACACAACATCTTCGTCATGACCTCCATCTTCATTACTTTGCTCGCTTTCTGTATCCTCTTCAACCACCATGACTCACCGGATCGCTTCCTGTTTCTCTTTCTTCTCTGCAACCATGAAAGCCCTCTCTTCCTTCTTCCGAAAAATTTTGGCTTTGATCTCCTTTTTTCTGCTGCAGTGGTCTACCCAGTAATCTGACAAAACAACAGCTAGTGTACGTTCTTTAAGAACTCTTTTGCCTTTGAGTGGCTTGGGTTCAGGCCAAAGACATGCCCTTTTAAACGGTGATGGTATAGTGACAGTGGTTGGTGTGGTGGAAGAGGAACGTTTAGAAGGAGGTAAAGTGATGGTATAAGCCTATGAAGGAGTTCTCCCCCTGTCTTTGGCCTGAAAAGCAGTGGTAGGTTCTGAATGTGTACGAGGAACAGTGGTCTGTTGCTTGGTTGTTTGACGGGAGGTGTTTATGACACGCCATAACTGAAACAGCTATTTAAAACTATTATCCCCATGCCATTCTTCACCTGCTGCCTCAAACTCTAGCACCTGTGACTCACTCAGAAATTCTTTTATAACTTCCATGGCACACAATCTATTTTCATGAATCGCTTCTTGCAATGGAGGTGGAGTAGATGGTAATGAGTTAACAGGACTAACTGTGGGTTGTAGTGGTGGTGGTTTTGTAGCATCAGGTCCTCCATCACTGCTGGCACTTCTGGAAGTGTTTGTCTTGATTCAGCTTCTGTTGATGGAGTCCCAGCTAACTGGGAATCTCTCAAAAGTAATTCTCGAACATGTGCTGCAGAGGTTTCCCAAGGAAATAGCCCACATTTCCGGAAGCCTGCTTTGAGAATATCAGGTGTGACACATTTTTTTCACAGTTATTTCCAACGGTTTAGGAAAGTCCTTCTTTTTGAAAGTAGTGTCCCCTTTTGATGCCACTTGTTGCAATCGCCACGCATGGATGCTTTTCTTCCACTTGGTCTTCAGAGGTTTAAAAAAGGCAACATCCATGGGCTGCAGTACGTGTGTTGCGTTTGGCAAAAGTGCCACCAACACAATCCCATTATCTTTACAAAACTTGCTTGTGTGAATTGTAAGATGCGATGTGTGGCCATCAATGAAGAGGATGACAGGCAAAGGGACGTTACATTCAATCAGCCACTTGTGGAATATGTTTGTGACATACTCATAAGAAACCTCACCTGTCATCCACCCACTGCTGGATTTTCCAAGTCCCCAACCTCAAGGCATTGAAAAAACAATTTCATGTGGAAACCTCTCATATTTCCAACAAATGAGAGGTGGGACCATTTCACCAGCTGCATTTCCATTCACCAACACTGTAATACTCTCTTTCTCATCAGCGTTTACCTTTAGGTAGACATTTTTTGGGGCCCTTCCGGCAAGTACAACACTGCCTTTTGGGTTCATGTGGAAGGCAGTCTCACCTGCATTGAAAATCAGGTGGGGATCTTCCAAGATGTCAGTAATATTATGGTCCTTTAAGTAATTGTCAACTTCTTTGAACCAACTTCTGTAAGACGGGCACGGCTAGCTGTTAAATTTTGGGCCATTCTTAAAGGAAGCTCTGGGTTCCGCTTCATAAACCTTGCATACCACTTTCTTCCTGGACGATCATATACAAAAGGAGTCTCTCTCTTTTGCTCTTTGATGAAATGCTACACACTATTTAGCAGGTCATCTTTGGTAATTGGGAAACCGGCTTTAAAACGTTACCAAATTTTTCTCCTCCTCTAAACATAAAATTGGATTTGCACCACGCTTTTTTTCTTCTGGTGTTCTGCCCGATATCTTGTCACGAAGAGTGTTGTATGGAACACCATGCAGTTTCGCAGATTTGCGTCTATGCCCATTCCATCTTCACATATTTCATTGCAGCTTCCATTTCTCCATATTCATACTGCTGATACTTTTTAGCCATGTCAACTTAAAAATTAAAACTGTAGATAATCTGACTGAAACCTTAATATTCAGTAAAGTTTTGTTCTCTTGTTGTACGTTCTATCTACAAAATTGTATTATTTTAACTTGTGTAGTCATAATGTGGCACTAATAAGAAAAAAATGTATAATACACTTAATTTAATTGTTGTTTTCATGTCATGATGTGGAGAAACTGCTACTATCTGCTGATATTACTATTCTTAAACACAATACAGAACAATTTTTAATCAGACTTTACATCTCAATTGTTAAACAATATGTATAATTTAGTACTTAAATCACCATTAGAGTGCTGGTTGAATTTTGGTTCAGGTGCTATTTTTGTGTTCCTATTTTCAACCACATTTATAACACAATATCAGCATTTATGTATTAATGTTACATCCACATTGTTAAGTAACATTTCCTTTTTAAATTGAATGTAACCTAATTAAAAAATTTGTGAAAATATGCAATACAAACCTTAATGACTCCACTAACTTGCTTGTTACTTTCGCTAAGAAATCACGTTTTCTCATCAAAACAATAACTCTTGCAATTAAATAATTGTTTACTTCAACAGTTGACAGTTATGCCACTAGTACATGTTAAAGCAGAAAGTTCGTAGATAATAATGCACTATCATAACAATCAATACAGCATAGAGTTACGATTTTATAGACCCGAAAACAAAACTTGTTGAAATTCAGGTATTAGTTGAATTTCGGGTCACTTATCTAGGTTTACTCTGTCATGAAATGTTTGGATTAATAAAAAACTAAGAAATTTTTAAATATATAAAAGGTATAGAAAAACTTCTATTTAGTAAATATTCAGACAGTGAAAACTTTGTCACAACAAAATGGCTGTTCCTTCTCGCCAAATGTATTTCAGAATAGTAAAGAATATTTACTTTCACTATGCATAAAGGTATTAATTTAATTACACTACAATGCTCTTTGCAATCAAAGACTATTTTCATTATTGACAGAAACACTAGTCTCCAAGCCACACTTCATTTTTAATTCTGTATTTATCTGCATAAACATAAACAACCACAGTGCATCATAGATGTTTCACTTTGAGCAAAATATTCGGCCATAACTTCAGCACATTACTTTATTCGATGTATCTGTGTCGGGTTGCTCATAGTTACAGTAATCTATGGATTGTTTACATATTTTTTTATGTTACGATCGTCATGTGCATTGTTTGGACTGAATATCTGGATTTCCCTTTTCAACAAAAACCTTACTATAAGCCTATCTTTATTAGTAAGGAGACACATAATAAAAGTAATTATATTAAAATGTAGTATCATCCTCATGTATGCAATGCGACTTGAATTCTGTTTTCTTCCCACCATCAGTTTTAACTATAGTTAACACCACTTTGTTTTGGTAATTTTTAATTTTTCATAAAATGCAAAAACTGGGTCACCTTCAAATTTTCTAGTTAGCAAATGCAATAAAAATTTCACGATTATGTTGAACAAGTTTCAAGTTTTCAAGCACAACGGTTACAATCACTCATAAAGGCCAAAATGTTAGTAAAAACAAATCAGCTGTGATATACTAAAATCGAAAAACACTCAATCCTTGCATGACTGAATTAATATCTGGGCAAAAAAATGTGACAAGATGGAATAGTTCAGTAAGAATGGAATGAGTAGATTTATCACTGCAACGTAGAAGAACGATTTAAATAGATTTTAAATTTTTAACTCTGAATACATGCATATGGTGTAAATCTGCAGCATTCACTTCAGTAATAACGTGTGCGTTTAAAGGATTTATGTGTATTTGTTAATGGAACTTTGGAAATGCACTAGGCCTATATTATTTTTATAAAATTGAAGTTTAACATTGTTTAGTTGATAACATTTTTAAATACTGTATATTATAAAGAATGTATTAGATAAAATCGTACTACAGTAATTAAAAGTCTGCATTCAAGGATTTTTAGGTAATTGTAGTAGAAGTTCTGAACACACAAGCTCACAAGCGATTCAAAGAATTATAAACACTGGAGGTCAAGATAACAAAATGTAATCATTGGACAGTTAAAGGTGTGATAGCAAAAAGAATAAAGTAATCTTGAAATACAATGCATATAAAAAAGAAAATATAATTGTAAAGGTAGGTTAAAAATATACAATGGAACTGCGAGTGAAGTAGGAATTTCGGGAGTTGTATACAAGTCACAAAGTCGGTGGGAAAAGAAGACAAAAAACTTGTGCGCAGTACCAAGGGTTACTGGCACAAACAAAGAGGATCTTCATCCAAAGGGAAACATTTATGAGTAAGCAACAGTGTGGTACCACAGGGGTATTAAATAAGATAAACAATATTCTAATAATGTATACGCCAGAAATATACTATCAGAGGCCATTTTGATTAGTAACAATATTTCTGTAAATTACATGCTTTCGGAATACTAATGGAAATGATACATACTGTTAAAAGGAAACACTTAAATGGTTTTATTTTTAGTAGGAACAATCAGTTTATAAAGTACAGACTAACGAAAATAACTTGTATGTTCGAAAGTAGTGTGAATGAAGCTATTTAGGCTACAATAACTTATGGAGGATTTTTAATTGTTTGTAAATGTTTGTAATTAAATTTGTGTTATAACCGGATGTAATGAAATGTGAAGCATTTTAAAATTGGTCCCCGGATTTTCACACGTGGGAATTGTGTAGCACAATGACACTGGTCGGCCGGTTTTCTCAGGTAACTCATAATTCCCCCGGCCATTCATTCCGGCGCTGCTTCATAATCACACTGCATCACCACTCTCACTAACTTACCCACCCATCCATGGGTTGCCAATATACTGTATTATACAAGCTAATCCCTTCAAGTTTGACGTGGTTTATGCTAAGAACAATCAATATTACATTGTGTCGTTTAAGAAAGGCCTACATCCAGATAGCTTAGCTCAGTGTGTGTGTGGTGTGTGTGGTGTGTGTGTGTGTGTCCGCACATGCATGTGTATGCATGTGTGTGTGTGATGTATGGGTGCATGTGTGTGTGCATGTGTGTGTGCGTGTGTGTGATGTATGGGCATTAGAGAACTAGTACACATATGATGACTGTCGAGCAGTATTACTGGCAAAATACTTGTCGCCCACATAAGTTACGATAATGCATGATGCATATTTTAAAGAGCTATTATTGACCAGAATCTGAGAAGTAACTGGCAGAATTCATACGGGATATAGAAAATGAAAATTTGCAACTTGAAAAAGTGACTCACCAGTCCAATCTTATTCACAGTTAAACAAAACCCCTTCCGCAATACGTACAGAATGCAACTGTGACAACAGTAGTCAAAACACTAAAGTAAAGTAAAAGTAGAAATGGCATAAAACTGTGTGAAGCTATCTGTACAATTTCTAGCGACAAAGGAACGGAAAACTGAGATTATTATTTGTACAGACATGTTACATATGTGTGGAGCAACAGTGACATACTTCACTGGAAATATATAAAGATTGCAAAAATTAGATATGAATATCCATGTCTCAGGAGACAAAGTAAGGCTAGGTGCGAAAAGCACGGAACTGAAAATTGCCGTCTAATCAAGTTTGCACTGGGCGAGCGTGAAACATGTGTAAACAAAGAACAGATATGACTATAGGTGAGCAGGCATGCTGTAGGTACATGTACGGTGGATATTCAGCCATATAGGGATGGCGAATTTGACATAGATGACTGCTGGGGAAAGGTAAGAGAGATAAGGTAAGGTAAGTGGGCTTTATATTGTTGACAGAGAGGTCATTAGAGATGGTGAAACACAATTTGGTACAATTACAGGTACAAGGAAAGTAGTCGGCAATGGTGGTTTGGAGGTCATCCGAAAACCAGTATTCAGGGTTTGGAAAACAGGTTGTAAGTTAGAGGTGACGAAGAAATTATTTTGTGGCCACAGTTGAAGATGGTCCTAAATTTATTGAGGCCTTTGTGTTAAGGCACTACCAGAGAAATGTCACGTTTACTGTATTGGGTCTGTGGTCTCTTGTTAGAGATGGCTCACTGAATTTGACTGTAAACAAGGGGTTTGGGGTATCCTCTTTCAATAAATGCTCTGACTATTTGGTCACACTGCGTACTCATATCATCTTCGATTGAACATACGTACTGCATTCTGGGTAGTGGCAATATTGGCGAAGAAGTGTTTGAGCCGGAGGTTGCAAGTGAAACTTAGTACATCTTTCACTGTCGTAAAGTGATCAAACTGTCTGGAAGGGGCGAATGTGATGCCTTTTCGAAGGAATTTGCCTTCTTCGCGAGTGAGGTTATGGTTGGACAGGTTCAGAATCTGAGGTTTGGATTCACTTGTTGTCTGTTGAATTTAGGTAGAGTCTGTGGGCTATGAGCTGGTGTGGGAAGGTTCATGGTAGACGATACGACTTGGTTTATGGCTGATCAGAGGTGGGGATGTGGTTTTCAAATTCATGCCAGTTGGAAGTAGTCCAGTTTTTAGAGCCTATATACATAACGTGCTAAGCTTTTTCAGTTTCACGTTCCAAAGATCAACAGATTTTTACATGTGGTGTCATTAGTTTGCTTGTGGAAGTAGGGCGAGTTGGTTAGTGTAAGCAGTTTTATGTTTGAAAGCAGGAAAGTGAAATAGTAATTTTCTATGTAGAGATATTCTTTTTATAGTGGTTCAGTAAAGAAAAACAAGTGCTTCTTAGAAAGTTTAGTGGCTTTGATCCGGGCTTGTGGTGGCATGGCAGATAAAGGCAGTTTTGAGGTTAGGCCATGTGGATGTATACTTAAAGAGAGGCAGGCGTTCAGAAACTTGACATGATTAGTGGCTACACATAATTTTTTAGAGTGGTATGATATTTACTGGAGCCAAAACTTTTGCAGGCACGAGGATTGGTTACTGTTGTTTCGTACATTGCTGTGATCCATGGCTCAGTGATAAGTGATGTCAAAGAAAGATATTTTAGTGACTAAGATAATAGTACACTGTCCTACCAAGTCTGAGAACAAGTCTGCTTGTATAAAAATGTAAGTGCAAGGGTAAAATAGTTAAAATAGGGACAGAAATCTAGTTCACATTTTATTTTTTTTAAATAATGTAGGAAGATGAATGTTAAATATGTACAAATGTTAGAGTTGTTAATTTAAAATATACCATTTTTATAGTAGTCAATGGAGCAAGTCCAAGAAATAGGTGAAAGCCAAAAAATTACAAAATAGTGTTTTTCCTTACCCCTGCACTAGAAAACAGCACCTGGCTAGTCATCAGCAAGGAAAGGGTAGGATGGTACCTGAATTTAAGGGGGGCTTATGATACTCAACAATTCAATTGAAGATATTTTTATATTTAATGTCAGACTAATTTTAAAAAAATTATATTAAATTAAGATATAGAAAAAAGGATGTTATTAATGAGCATTATAATACAGGGAAGCCAACTTCTAAATACTCTCATCAGTAGTCAGTCCTCCTCTGCAAAGGATCACCGACCACTCTTAATAAAGGAAGGTCCCAGGCCACTTCCTCGCAAAAATTTGAATTTCAAGGTGCAAAATGGTGGTATTCACACAGCTTTTGTATCTGAATATTGAATATACCACCAATAGATATATTCATAATGTTTTCTGATGTTTACTGTAAAAATTAAATCTGCAGCATTGGGAGAAAGGCGCAGGAATTACAACCCCTTTCTCCATCCTCAAAAACTCACACATGACCAAAACTGTTTTGTATGCACACACAGTGCACATTCACACACTATGAGAACACAAATTAATCAAAACATTTTACAGAACTTTACAAACACACTCAGACAATTTAAATTTACCTGCACTATTTAAAAATAAATTCATAGACAAATTATAAAAACAAAATATGCTAAGCATACCTCACATTTCTTAATGTTATGTACATATTCACATTTTTCTGGAAGTTGTAAACACATTTTGGAACTTACTTACACACTTATCTCACTTCAGCAGCAGGTCTACAAATTAATTGACATGGCCTGGTTTCACCAACCTCTGTTAAGCATTCAACATTTGTTAAAGTGGCCTAACAGAAGATTCAACACATGAACTGTTTCACCAAGCTCTGTTAGGTCTAACATTTGTTAATTGCTCTGTTAAATTTAACAGTCTAGATGGACTGTTTAACATCTTAACACTAGTTTAAAGCTAAAAATGGTTGCCTATAGGTGGAATGCACTTCTATTATACCTCAATTATCACAATGTTGAGGAACAAAAATTGATTACGTGATATGCGAAATAGAGACTTGATTAAATTATGTACCAGCCCTCTTTCCTATGCAGAAATTACTAGTTGGAATGCGGTTTTATGGTAATTAGTTGATAGACATTTCTGGTGAACGAAAAGAAGCTTTTGTATGCAAAACAGTTCACAAGATTATAACTGCAGTAACAGAATTAAGGCCTTTAAATATCACTTTTTTTCTTTGTAGTAGTTGACCATATAGCCTATACCTCATGCAAAGATATTTTAAAAGATTATTTAAATAGTTTTTTACTCAAGTACTATATATACTTCATACAAGGTTTCATTAAAAACCAAAATGGTGATGGAGAAATTTTTTCTGGAATTCGCTGATTTAAAATGGAATGTTCGAAAAGCCATTTTCCTGGTTTCTCAAGTGGAATAAGAACTGACATACAGAAGTCACTGGCAATCCTTGTTGTTAGGGCAGTGGTGCATAACATAACTATTCTGATGAGACATGAGGTTGCACCCAAAACAATTAATATATTTTAATGAACGAAAACCATTTCTCCATTTTTTCCTTTATGGAAATATAAAATTTAAAAAAAAACACTTCTCTTTTCTCCTGCAGAGATTGAATACAAAATCATATTTTCTTAGTGCTTGTCTACACACTGTGAGGAATCCACACTACATTTCATGGTTAGGGCTGTGGCATGATGTGTCAATCAAACAGAAATTATTTCTTTGTGCTTGTCGAACATGTTCCATAATCATATTTTTCTCCAAGCACCCAGATTTGTACCATATAAACATTTCAGTTTTCCCTCCATTACAGCTGACTTCCTGCTAAAACAAATGCATGCACCCACAACTAGTTGTTTGCATTATATTTTTACAATTGGTAGCATGTGTTCAAAAGTCTAATATAAACACTATGTGCTATTATTTGTTAAACAGCCACGTCAATTAACATTACATTAACATACTGGCGAAACAAATCAAATTTAGCACACTTCAAATGTATTTAACATGTGTATGTTAGTAGTGCTTATAACAGAGGTTGGTAAAACTAGCCCACTTACTCCTTATACTCCCCCTCCCCCCACAACGCTTCACCAATTGGTTAGCAGTAGCATGCCTAGACAATTTTAGCCGTTAATGTCCAGCGTGGTCTGCTAAAGATAACTGTAAATTAAGTTCTACTATTAAGGGTGCCATCTACTAGAAACGTGAAGAGGCGCGCAGACCTTTAACAATCCCGATTTCATTTGAAAACAATTCAACATGTTGTCACGCCGTTAGTCTACGAAAAGCATTTAAGGATCTTAGTACAGGTATATAATTTTGCCATTAACTGTTATCGTTCCTAACAAGTATTTTTTTGAGTGTGAAAGTGACCGAATCGGGACTTTTGACGCTGATTTTTATGTAAGAGTAATCATTTACACGCTATTCTGAATATTATAGACCTATAGAGCGACTCTTTCCCTTTCGTCACGTAAGATAAAATGATAGTGTTGTCGCTGAAAGTCCCATGGTAAAAACGGTTCAGCGGGAACCTTGCACGCTAGTTCAGCGCTTGGCTCGTTGAGGCAACGCGACATTTGATGCGCGCTTCAAGGTCGACCTTACTGCTCCTTCGCTTTTGAGCTTCTCACGCGCGGGTAGACGGCGCCCTTAAGGTCGTTAACAATATTTCAGCATTCATAAAGCTATGTGAATCCTCTGCCTTGATAAAAAACGTAGTTAACAATTTCGTTCCAGCCTTAACCTTCCTGAGTTCGATATTTTTTTTGGAAGAGATATGTCACCTACAACTGGCACAGCAACCATGTTTAACTGAATAGTCACAATCACATTCGGTACAAAAAACACTACGTTCTAATACCTCACTGGCTTTCAAACACTGTCACTTGCCTGCATACCCTGTCCGAAACAGCTGCGCTGCAAACTTTTCTCTTTTCATGGTCGTGCATTCATCAATCGATGACATGGTTTACCATTAAAAGAATAGCACATGAATATTTACTTCAACTTATATGATCATAATTTATTTTAATAACCACAGTTCCACATTACTACCGGTACCACAAACCACAACCTGATGTAAACAGCAATATTCCCGTATCAAACTGAAGTACATGGCAACAGTGGAAGTTAGTTGGTCGCTTGGTAAATCTGGTATGCACACTGCATAAGACCAGTACACACGTTACACCAGCCTAAAAAGTACTGCTATGAATACCGAAAAATGTATACAGTCGGACACAATCATAAAATGCCGCCTCTTCAAAGCCCAGAATTTTGTCTAAGTCCCACTCTGGGTATATTCGGCAGCGGCAAGCTTTGCCGATCGAAATCACACTGCTCCTCATGAGCCATGCAAACGTTGGTTCAAACCTTGGTCATAAAGTTAAAAATTAAAATTTTTTTTTATTTCATATATCATTGCAGGTAATATCATTTATCACATAAACTAAAAAAGAAACAGTAAATACCTTAAATTACATTTTAAAAAATGCATACATGTCCCACAAAGCATGCCACATTCTTGCCACAGACATGTCAAAAAGTTATTAAGAGTTCACATCCATACTACACATTAAGAGACGCGCATAAATAGAGACTGTTTCTTCCAATGGAAGTAAATCAAAAGAAATTACAGTTAATTAAATTAAAGCAAAATTTAATTTCTAATGCGTATGCTTGTTTTATATATCTAGTTTGAAGTTACATAATTTGTTTAAAGCAAACATGTAAATTGCTATAAATGTCCATTATTTGTAAAGTATTCTTGATTATTGAAAAATAATTGTGGAAACACACCATTGCAACAAATGGTGTCTCACAGAAAACCAGAAAATGCAAAACAGAATTACAGAAACAGAGAACAAATCAAAAATTACTTTTCGTCAACTGGAAAACAAAGGGAAACGCACATAATTCCACGATAGGAATTAAGTCAGAAATAACAATAAAACAACATTAACAAAAAAATGAAATAATTCGACACAAACGAAAACACAGACACGGAGAAACCAACCAAGAGTACTTGTCATCCAATATAAAATGAAAAAGAACATATATATTTATATAATTAAAGGAAACCATCTTGGGTTGGTTCTCTATGTACGTGATTCTGTTTGCATTTTCTGGTGTTCTGTGACATACCATTTCCTGTAACGGTGTATGTCCATAGTCCATAGCGTAGCAATAAAATAAAGATGTATTACAAAATTATAATTATTTACAGTTTTGCAAAAAAAGTATTGCCTATTAGTAAAAATAACTTAGTACTATATTTTAAATATCAGCGTCCCAATTTAATTTGACAGTACCAAAATATTTTACAATACATTATCAATTTTCTTATACAGGAAATATTGATTAAACACATAAATTACATTTCAACAACCTACTAACATCCTATGGGGATGAAATTTAATGACAATAAATATTTCTATATGAATTTACAAAAATTTTGTTCCATATGGAACAACAGGGTTTTGAAAGAGGCTGTAAATTCTAATAATTTTGTGACGAAAACAAAAGTTTTCCTGAAAGGAAAATATTTTCACTTTAGCATGTCTAGTAGCAGGTCCATTCACCACTTGCCTCGATGACATACGCTATTCGTCTTGGTACAGAATCAATAAGACGACAAAAGTAGCCATCGCTCGTAGCAAATTCCTAAGTGTCAAGCATCACCTCCCAAAGTCAATCTTGTGAGTTTGGAGGAGGATGTGGCCAATTATGTGTCATTATGTGTTTTATTTCTGCCCACATATTTTCAATGGGATGTTCAGGTCTGGTGAGCAGGAACCATATTTCAGAACAGCTTGTAGTCCATGCTTCGATGTGTAAAGACACACGACGCGCTACATTCTTCCGTACATCTGGCAACAGTGCTTGCCCCTCTCTCTCCCTCATGACCTTCATACCATTCCGAGCAGGTGGCCTGAGGGATGTAACATGGGGTTGGGCGCGTGGGTATCAGTTGTCCACACGTGTGATGCTACTGAAAACCGAGAATCTATTTTTCTTGAGAAGGAAACCATAAATCCAAGCGACTTTATGACCGACTAGTTTTCCTTTAGTCGTGACTCTTTACATACATACACAGTTCCAGACGGGAGTTACGTGCGGTAGTTTTAAAGTTCATAGTTGTGTAATATTGTTTGTTTCAGCTGACAAGGAGCATGTGTCTGGCAGTGAAGATGACAGTCATTAATTTACCTTTTACGGCAGAAACTTGAATTGTATTATTATTTTATTGTAGCAGTTTTAATTTTTTTTTACATACAATGTATTTCTTAAGATTTAAAACTCAGACAGTGCTTCAGCATATTTGCCAATTTATGTGTGCGGTACTATTGTGACGGAATAGTTTGCATCATCATTCATAATTTTTTTTGTAATCCTTATGGAAGAAAACATTCTTGATAAGATCATATTGAATTTAACTGGCAACCTCGCATACATGGCCCGAAACACGCATGTTTGCAACAAAAAAGGTATAGTTGAGATTTAAATTGTCAAGTTCGTAAATGTTGCATGTTATTTTGTAGGCTAGAGCAAAAATATGTTTTTGTTAAAGGCTTCAATTTTTTTCTAAATAAATTTGCCGAACTTAACTTTAATACGAGTGAAACGATCGTGTCATGTGTCTTATAGTAAAAATCAGGCGTAGCGTGACTAATTGCTGATAAAAATGGTTTAAATATTTTAAATCCTTTCGTGTTGTCCGTCTACAAACACAACGAAACGTAAAAATAAACACAGGTTGTAGCCGAAAATGTTTTTATATTTAAGTTAATATATGAAGTAGTACTAGTGCTGAAGGCCTACTACACAATGAGAAAAAAGTAAAGGCATCTTCAAAACGGTAAGAGATACTGGAAAATTTGTAGAGACAATTTTTGTTCATTATTTTGTTGCGAACAACTTTTGTCCCATCAAAAGTTTTCTTGCTGTGCACCGTTTTTGAGATATTACGCAAAATGCGTGCATTTTTGCAATGTTATAGAACCTACATTTTTTTAAAAATGTTGTTGCCTGCTAAAAAGAAATCTGTTTTAATTAATGGGCGTTTTGTATAACAGACATTTTCCTAGAACGTAACCCATTCGTTAATCGAGGACTTACTGTATACGTCCGCATGTCTCGAAAACCATTCCTGAACTCTATGGCTTGTGTGTACTGGTGATAAATCATGCTGGAATTGGATAACCCCTACTGGATACTGTATCCTGACACTTGGTACCATGACATTGCGCATTATATGGATGTACTGGTAACTACTTAGCCTTCCTGTTACCTGATGGAGAATACCAGCCCCGTGTGATGACATCCAACCCTAGCATGACACAAACTCGTCCAGTGCAGCGACAATGGAAATATAATTTGGATCATGACACATTTCTTGAGGTCTGTAAACTAATACCGGGCCATTATTACTGAGCTGAATGTTGACTCTTGGGAGAAAACCATATTACTCCAGTCGCGACCGACATTTAACCCGAAAATGCAAGTCGGTAGATTTTGTGATCCTCAGATTGTAGTTTCATCACAGCAGTTTTGTGGGATTTTAGTCCGGCTGCAGTTAATCTCTACCGAATAGTTCCTGTGTAACCAGGAAAATTGGTTGTCCGTTTCAGCTGAACAACATTCAGGAACAGATTCCATCATAAGCAATTAATTAGTATACTGTCCTCCTTTCGAGTGCACACACTCTTCAGTCCAATGACCTGACGACTAATTTGACCTTTTTCTTAATACTAGTTAATCCATCTCTGTGCAGTACGGGCCAAAACTTCGTAAGTAGCACTTGCTTGGCTAGCAGAAAAGTCTCCTCCTTCTACTAAAGCAACAACGCGATCATGCGTTGACAGTGTATTGTGCGCCATGACCACAATCTTTATAAAAAAAGTGTGCAATATTCTGTGTTCGACTAAGAAGCTCAGCCAAAAAAGCTCGCTGTAATGTTCCGGTAAACATTGGGTCGAAAAAGAACCTATGAGCATAACGGAATAGTTCCAACTGAGTTTTAATTATTTATATGACAATGTTGTGTGTCAGTATGTAGATATTGTGAGTTTCAATTTCCCACCCACAAATTTTTACACAACTTTTTTGGCAAAAACTTTATACATAGCGTAATATGAAATAGTTTTGTAAATATTAGATAATTACTATATAGTTACTTACGTAATTATAAACTGCAGTTTTATAATAAAAAGCATTATACATTTCCCATTTAATGACTGATTTTAATAAACTTAACGATGGTTAACTATGTGGGAAGATAAAACTGTCAACAAGTTGTGTGCTTAATACATCACAGATTTGTCAGTCTCCCATATACGTAGAGCTACAACACGTTACACTGATTTTATATCACGTGTGAAGGCCCCAAATTGGTAAAAAGAGCTGTGGTTAATGTTAATTTGATTTCGAAATGCCTCACATGTCTTCACAATTTCAAATGAAGAGCTTTAGCACAAATTTTATATCAGTCAAATAATTCACGTTTCTTATGTCAGTCACAAATATGCAATTTTTGGATGTGAAAATATTAAATTGATGGCAATCATTTGTAGATGGAAATATTTCAAGTAGTTACCAGACATTCATCTTTATCAGATAATAAAATTATATGGTCAACAATGAATGTCACACAGAGATAAGTTGCCAGTACTGGGCTTCAAAGCATCATGCATGCAAAATATGTCTAGGAAAACACTATGTTATTTAAAACATTCACAAATTGTTACACGATTCCTTTTTGAAGTTAATGTCAATTCACAAAAATATTGCGAAGTAAGTATACTACATTATTTGTCAATTCTAATATTTTTAAAATCTATTATTTTAAAATGGCATGTAATTTACTAATGCCTCTTATAAATTTCCCATCCAACCTTTGCGTTTCCTATAAGTATAGTTATACACACTGGCTGGACACAAAAAATCTAAGCCCTAGTGGTCCATAATTTCACTATGAAAATTCTACTATGTTTCATAAAAATGCATCGGTAAATCAATCTTTAGCTGATTTCATTCTAGGATGATATATTGTTTCATGATTCACAATGCTTCTCACAAGTGCAGCACTGAAAATTTGCCACCATTTTGTGTTATTTCAAAACACATTTTCTCTCTATAACATATTTGTTCGTATTGTCTCATTAGCAACATCAAGTACAATACTTTCGAAGAAAAAAATTATTTCCATTCCCTAACCAGGATTTGAACATGTGCTCTTCGCACAATTCGTGTGAAACCCATAGATGTATTGTGATTTCTCTAAGTGAACTTCCTGCAGCTAAAGATACACGAAAATATTTAGAATTCTAGAAATGACGTGATGCGATATTTTACGACTAGCTCAGTATTCAGCCAGTCATAAAATGTCATACCTCTATGGGTCACAATTCTGTCCAAGTCCAGTCGGGATTATCTTCGGCAATGAGAAATTGTTCATATAAAATGCAACAATTTAATGAATTCCCAAAGTATTACTGGCGGATAGCAGGTACATATCTTCATCGGGCAAACCGATTTTTTTGTACTAAAATGTATTTCTGGTTACGTTGTTGATCCCACAAATCATATCATAATTGCTCAGATGGTTAACATTGTTAGAACAAAACATACTGATGCAGAATCACTTCAGCCTGCGTTCACAAGCCTGAAAGACTATTCAAACATTAAAATTAACACCATCCTAAAATGACACCCACACAATTATGATTGTTCATGGAGATAAGTGAAAACATATTACAGTTAATTAAATAACTATACTACTAATACTTCCAATGATTTAAAGCTCACTGTATTTTTACCAAGTGGGTATATTTAAAAAAGCATAAAACAATTAGCTATTGATCTGGCATCACAAATCTTTATGTTTATGAGCACGTTATTTTTCTAGAAACTGAATTTCCACAAACACCATGGAACTACCGGTACCTGTAAAACGTTGACGTTAATTATTTGTGTGATTAAATTAGTGATTTATAAATTAGAATTAAAAAACATATACACTAGGTGCTCACAAAAAACACCGACAAACTCCGGCTGGTGATTCTTTGTGAAAAATAAAGCAGAAAATATATAAGACATTTTGTACGTAACCATAATATTAAGTGTTGGCTACGGTTATGTGAGCTATTTAAACTTCAGGACGTGATTTTTACAGTGACCCTCCACCATCATCTGTGCAGCACTGCAGCATAAACCAGACACTTGTGGATGCAGTGTTGCCTACACACTAGACTCTGTGTCACCACACCAAAACTTCACGTTCGTTTTGCACGAAAACTCTTTAGTCCTAGACAGTCACTATACAAGAACCATTTTTATTACTAAGGTTACATTACACAACAATTCACTTTTAAATTACCCGTACGTACATAAAGTTGTCAGCAATTTAAGGATGGCCACCCTTTTTATTTTCGTTACGGGTTGAATGTATCCACTAGGGTTTACTGTTGGTGTTTGTTGGCTGTATTGTGATTAAGTAATATCATGAGTTTCGTCAGTTTACGTTAGTGTTCAGTTTGTGGGAAAATCAAAGTTTTAAAATTTGATTTTCAAAGACGAATTACTCCCTTAGCATTACGGTTACGTACAAAATGTCTTATATATTCTCTGTTATATTTTACACAAGGAATCACCTGCCGGAGTTTGCCGGTGTTTTTTATGAACAACCTGTATATCATAGCACAGTTTCAAAAAGTATAATTAAGGAAAGAGGAGATAAAAATGTTGTGTGAATTGGGATTCAAACACACAAAAAAAGTGTTAGCATTATGCTACCACATACCTACTTTTAGAATATTTTTAATATTCATAAAATAATATTTTTCAATTGCATGTCATAGTTCTAAAATATTGTGTAATGTCTCAAGATGATTACATTTTAAATATTAACCTTTTAAGGACGGGTCCCGAAAATATTCGTAGTTTTTTATGTGTGCCTTGAAAACGGGTCCCGAGAATTTTCGGAACGAATTTCGTGCCACGAGGACGGGTCCCGAACATATTTGTTTGCTGCTGTGAGCAGTGCTATACACCTTGTGTAGTGTTATCTATGGTTTTCTCAGAAAGAAACCGTACTCGCGGCACTTTTACCGTTCGTCTATGCACTTTTTTATGGTCATTTTTTATCCTGAACGTAAACGTTCGCTTTCCAATGCAAGTTGTAAATAACAAAAACCATAATTATTACCGCTTTTTATAAAACGTTGAAGACAAGTGCGATCAGGAAATAACTTTCTATTCATGTTTTTATTTACGTTTGTTGTTTTTATTTGCATGTAACAATCTGTCAAACAGTTTTTTATTTTTATTATTGCCATTGTTCGTTTGTAAACAAACACATTCGCGTGCAAGCGGTGAACATTACACGGAGCTGTAAATTATAAACCTTTTAGTTATTATTACAGTCGTTCATTGGAGACAGGTGCGAGCTGGTATGTTGTTTTTTTAGTTACTTGAAAGTAACACAAAATGTACCGTAGGAAACTGTGCGCGAACAAAAAAACTATTGTTGATGAAGTGTGTATGAACGATGAAAGCGAAAATGAAGGCAGTGAAAGTGACTATGTCCCCAGTGAAGGTGACATTAGTGAGACGTTTTCAGAGGAAACCGACACTGGATCAGACGAACCTACAGCTGGGCAAGGTGACTTCAGTCGAAGGAATGTTCACCAAACCAGTTTCCCATGGACACAAGGTAACTTTAGGCCTAAAGTACATAAATTTGACAATGCAAATTCTGGCATATTAGTTGATGATGTCACAGAAAATTCGTCCTGCCGAGAATTTTTTGAATTATTTTTTTCACCAGATATGTGTGGCAAAATAGCTGCAGAAACCAATCGGTATGTGCATGAACATATTTCTGTGAATGAATCTGGCGCCAGCAAACAAAAGCCTTGGGGTGATACTGACTGGGAAGAGATATACCTCTTTCTTGCAGTGACTACGCTATTCACTCGCCAGAAAAAATTGTCTGTAAAAGAGTATTGGTCCACAGATCCTCTCATACATACACCAATATTTGGCAACACCATGTCACGTGACAGATACATGCTATTGTTAAGGTATCTGCATTTTTGCTCAAATGAATTACAGCCAGCTGGTGACAGGCTGTACAAAATTCAGATGGTGATCGACGATCTGAAAAAAAATATGCGGGAAGTTTATTACCCATTTCAGAATTTAGTAATAGATGAGGAATTATTACTTTTCAAGGGCCGTTTGTCATTCCTACAATACATACCCAGCAAGAGGAATAGATTTGGGATAAAGCTTTTCGTCCTGTGCGACTGTGAAACTGGGTGTATTGTAGACTTCATTGTTTACACTGGTTAGAGCACAAACATTACCATTGTTGATGTGCTGGGTACTTCTGGATCAGTTGTGTCAACAATGATGGCACCATTTCTCAACAAAGGTCATACCCTCTTTGTTGACAACTGGTATACCAGTCCACAGCTTTTCCAATATTTGCATGAAAAAAAGACGAATGCCTGTGGAACTGTGCGGAAAAGTAGGAAAGGACTGCCTCCAACTGCACGAAAACTCAAAAAGGGGGAATCTGAAGCTATGCACACACAAAACATGTTGTTTGTACGATGGCAGGACAGAAGGGAGGTGACACTTCTCAGCACAATGCACAACATGGAAATGAAATCAACCGGTAAGAAGGACAGAGGGACAGGAAATGATATTCTAAAACCAAGTTGTGTTTTAGATTATAACTTGAACATGGGTGGCGTCGACAAGTGTGACATGCTTCTCAGCTCTGTCCAGTCTGTAAGAAAAAGCACAAAGTGGTACAAAAAACTTTTTTTTCACTTTGTAGACTTTGCATTGCTGAATGCGTATGCTTTGTATAAAATGAAAACGGGACAAAATTTGAGTTTGGCAGACTTTCAACTGAAAGTAATTTCGGAAATTGTTGAAAAATACGCAAAGCCTGCTGAGCGAATAAAGCGAGGAAGACCGTCTCTCCGAGAAGCCCCCACAAGACTTTCTGGACAGCACTTCCTGACAACAGTACCTCCAACAGAAAAGAAGGCTCATCCCACCAAACCATGCAGAGTTTGCTCGCAAACAAGATACGGCCCTCAGAAGCGTAAGGAGACCCGATACCTATGTGAACAGTGTGTTGTTCCTCTGTGTTTGATTCCTTGTTTCAAGAAATACCACACACTTTCCAAGTTTTGAATCAGAAATAGTGAATGGATGT